>CAUYSK010077587.1:0-47053 GCA_963575035.1 Avahi laniger | reverse complement strand
TGTCCGGGCTAGAGTGCCATAGCATCAGCCTAGCTCACAGCAACCTCAAACTCCTGGGCTCAAGTGATCCTTCTGCCTCAGCCTCCCAAGTAGCTGGGACTACAGGCATGCGCCACCATGCCCGGCTAATTTTTTCTATATGTTTTTAGTTGTCCGATTAATTTCTTTCTATTTTTAGTAGAGATGGGGTCTCGCTCTTGTTCAGGCTGGTCTCGAACTCCTGACCTTGAGCGATCCTCCCGCCTTGGCCTCCCAGAGTGCTAGGATTACAGAAGTGAGCCACCCGTCTGGCCAAATTATTTTTGTTAAAAGCATGCACCTTAAGGTATTCAGTTTGCCTTAAGTGGGTTTAATATGCATAACAATAAAATGGGGGTAATAAAGTATCCCCTTGGGGCAACCTCTTTGGAAAACTTTTGGGAAGTTCTTTCTTGAAAAGCTGAACATAAGCCACTCTCAGCGCCCCAGACCTACTCCGGGACAGGAGGTACGGAACGGAAATGTGCGGTGTGTTCACCGCAGGGAGCTGCACTCCTGGTAGTTGCTAGAAACTAAAAACTTTCCTGATGCCCTGTCCCAACAGGAGGATGGGTGACTACACTGTGACGTGTTCAAGCAGGGGAATTTTCAGCAACAACAAGGGGCAAATGCCAGCCTCACGCAGCAACACAGAGGATCCAACGAGTATGATACCAGAGAATCAGGCGCCGAAGAGAACAGACTGTTTCATTCCATTTACACGCAGTTCAAAAAGAGGCAAAAGGTTTCAGGAATCAAAATAGTGGTGACAAGTGGGCGTGGGCAGTGACGCGGCAGGCGGGGGGAGGGGGCATGGATGGAGGAGCCATTTCTCTGTTGCTGACGATGTTGTTTCTTGGTCTGGGTGTTGGTTACAACGGTGTGTTTGGTTTGTGGAAATTCATTGAGCCGAAGTTATCATATGTGCACTTTTTTGTATGTAAATTTTGGTCCATGAAAAGTTTAATTAAGAAAAATGCCCCCTGTCTCTATTAATTGCTAGTGCAATGATTTAGGGCCGGTTAAGTAACATATCTCAGCCTCGGTTTCCTTTCTCTTGTAAAATGATGAGAGTACCCACCCGATAGAGTCAATGTGAGAAAGAATATAAGTTTCTGGCACACGGTAACTGCTCAATAAATGACAGCATTTCTTTTTTTTACTAGGCGAAATGAATCTTTGGTGGTGAAAGTGAGAAATTAGGGGGTAATGACAGGTGGGGCACAAGGGGCTTCTGGGGTGCAGCTGGCGGATGGAGCTCAGGGGTGGTCACAGGCATATGCTCGCCTGGTCACAATTCCTGCTGGGCACTTGAGTCCTGTGCCTTGCTGTGGGCATGTCATACCTCAATAGAAAAAAGTTTACCAAAAATGCAAATAAAAGTATCCATTTCATAGATTGTGGGGATAAAGGAGATATGCTATAGCAAGCATTTAGTGCAGTGTCTCCCAGGATTTAGGGGTTCACTAGCTATCTGCTGTTGTAGCTGCATAATCCCTTGTCCAAAAAGCTCTGGGGTTTTGGCATTCAAGTTTGGGGGGTTCTCAGGTACATGCTACGGGGCATATCCTGAACATCACTGGCCATCCCTAGCAGAAAACATAGTACTGCTATTCTCACCAGGGAATAAAGAAAGTCTGTAAACAGCCCAAGTCAGTTCAGATCAATTTTGCCCCAGTGGGTTTTGTCTCCAAATTACCCTCCACAATTTTCCAGAGTGTTTTGGGTTACAGAATCGTGGAGAAGGGGCCGGGTACCTGTGTTATCGCTGCCATGTTGTGAATGATGTAATGTGTTTTTCTGCAGCTGGAAACTGGGTCGTTCATGTGTGTTGTGCGTGTTCCGGTGCATCCTTTTCAATATCAGGTGATGCTGCCTGTTCTGCGGAGACTTGAAAACTGAGAGGGAAGCAGGCAGTCCCTCCAGGGTTCACCTAAACAGACGCTGCGGTTTCCACCAAACCACAGGCCACCCCGGGCATCTCAGCGGCTTCTACGGGTCAGCCCGACACAGCCCAATGCCGGGGCCCTCGAGAGCTTCCCAGACACCAGCAATTCCATCCTCTTCCCATCTGTGCCCATCCTGGGCCTGGCAGCCCAGGTGAAGAGGTCTCATAGGTACAGGGTACCCAGTAGATGCAGGATGCCTGGTTAAATGCGAATTCAGACCAACAACAAATAAATCTTTGTGTAAGCATATCCCACGCAATACTTGAAATATACTAACAAATTATTCATTATTCACTGGAATCCAGATTTAACTAGCTGTCTTGCATTTTACCTGGCAGCCCTCCAGAGGGTGTGTCTCCCAGATGGAGGGTCCCTGCAGAATAGCAACCCACACTGTTAGAGGATGCTGTGTGTCCCCCCAAAATTCACATGCTGAAGCTCTAACCCTCAGAGCCCCAAATTATAACTGTGTTGGAGATAAGGTCTTTAAAAAGGTAATTAAGTTCAAATGAGGTATTTCGGGTGGGCCCCAATGCAATATGACTGGTGTCCTATAAGAAGAGGAGGAGAAAGGGAAGGCCACGTGGGGACACAGCAAGAAGGCAGCTGCCCGCAAGCCGAGGAGAGAGGCCTCAGGAGAAACCAAACCTGCCGACATCCTGGTCTTTTAAAACTTCCAGCCTACAGAGCTGTGAGAAAATATATTTCTGTTGTGTAAGCACCCAGCCTGCGGCACTCTGTTATGGCAGCCCTAGGAAACTGATACATGCATCAACCTGCCTAGACAGAGATGGGAGAAAACCCGAGTGGAAAGGATGTAGGAGCATCTCTAGACCTGCACGGGCTGGACCGGGACGCGGGGCCCTCAGCACTGGAGGTGGCTTCCTCCCCGCACCCTCTGTGACACACACTCTGAATGCAGACCATTTCCAAGCCCCTCCCCCTGCCTGTGGCGTCAATGCCACCCCGGGTTCCGGGGCATCCTGGCATAGACGCAGTCTGCTACACCTGCCCTGCGTCTTACTGACCCGCACCCCCACATGCACCATTCTGCACTTTGCTTCTCCATCAGCCGCTGCCCCTGGAGTCCGCCAAGCCCGTCCCATGCAGCAGCCTCCTTCCCGTGAAGGCTGGAGTGGGTAAGTGTTGGGCAGGGCCACCGGGAGAGGCTGGAGGTTGTTTGTTCCCTGATTAGGGGAAGCTCTAATCAGTGCCTTCTGTTTTGTAATGGAGAGTTGCTCCACCCTGGGGCTGTGCACGGCCCACCCTGCAGACCCCTGCCTCAGAGCAGGAGTTGTTGGTGTTGCTGGTGCCTCCCATGTGGGCAGAGGGCAGCCCTCAGGGCCCTCTGTTCATCTTCCACTGACCTGTGGAGTCTCAGCAATCTGTCCTTATTTAATAGCCACGCAAGGTGTCATTTCTTGACTGAATGGCTACAAGAGCAGATATATACAAACACGTCTCCCGACTCCTGCCCTGGGCCTGAGGCGGGGTTCTCGGCACTGCTGACCTTTTGCACAGGGGCGTTCTCCGTTGCTGTCCTGTGCATTTCAGGATGTTTAGCAGCATCCCTGGACTGTACCCACGAGATGCCAACGACAGCTCCCTGGCCCAGCTGTGACAACCAAAAATGTCTTCAGACATAAATCACCCAGATTGGGAACCGCTATTCTCCAAGCTTCCAAATCCATCTCATTCCATAGCTGTATACACGGAGTAAGCAGATGATTCACTTTTGACCAGTGAAGGTTTCATTTGGAAATAGTTGTCATAACACCAGAAAGAAAACTCTTCAAAGAAAAAAGAAAGAGTGTCCTGTCAGTGGAAACAGTCTCCCAACTCCAACGCTCCCACCTGCGGGGGCTTTTCCCGGTGACTGAGTTTGCTGCTGGGAATCCATCAAACCCTGTTGCCCTCGCAGAAAAACGGTTTAAGCAATTTCTGTCTCCATGCCAGGACACCTGCCTCAGGTGCTCTGAGACCAGAGCGGGTCTTTCCAGAGAGTCTAGAGCAGTGCTGGGAAGTGAAGGGAAGCAGGTCCCTTCCCTTGACCAAGGGGACTCCTCTGTCATTGACTCACTCTCTCCGTCCTCCCCAAAGCCAGGAGGTTGGTGTCATGCACAAGGACGCTGAGGCTCTCATGGGCTTGATCAGAGGTGCTCAGGGCCATGTAACTCACAAATGGACAAGCCAAGAAAGGGGCCTGGTGGGATTCCAGAGCCCACTCACTTCCCACTCTGCCCTAATTCTACAATAGAGGCAATAAAATGTGGGCGCCCTGGAGGAGGGCAACCCCTTGGTGTAAATATTCACTATCTTGTAAATGGTGGGCACGAGACCCTCTCCTTGCTTGATGTCAGACTAGAGCACAGGGCAGGGGCCGCTGAGCCCCAGAGGACTGAAGGGAACACAGGTAGAGGACACGGGGGATGGTGCGTGTGTGTTTCATGATGTTGCCAAGGGCTGGCCCTTTATTCGCTATAAACCAGGTCCTGTTTTGAGGGCGCTAGAACAGTTCAGAAGCAGCATTCCATAGACACTTCTGCACTGCCCAGGTACCTCTGCCGGCCAACTCTAGCAAGCAGAATCAGCCTAATAAAATTGATGGCATCATTGATTAGAACTTAAGGACCCCCCAGTCCAGTGTTTCTCAATCTTGCTGCCTATTAAAATCACCTGGGGAGCTGTGACACTTCCTGATGTCCACACTGCTCCCCACCAATTAAGTCAGGGTCTTCCGGGCTGGGACCATGCATCAGTGGTTTCTGGCTCGCCAGGTGATACCAACGTGCGGTTGGATCCTCCCTCGGAAAGCTGGCGCAGGCCTCCCACATTCTAATGTGCATCCGATGACTCAGGGATCTTGTGAACACGAGAGTTCTGGTTCAGAAGGCTGGAGTGGGCCTGAGATTCTGCACATCTTTGTGATTCTTGGATGGTTGTCACCTGGGAACTTGTTAGGCTCTCGGGCCCCACCTACAGAACAGAATCTGCATTTGAACAAGGCATAGGTGAGTGGAATGCAAGTCCAAGTTTGAGATGCCTTGCTACAAGCAGAGCCTTTGCTTGCCGATGAGGAGTGAGGTCCGGAGAGGAGAGGACAGGCCAGGGCCCCATAGCTCAAGGAAAAGTAGAAAGTTCCAGGAACCATGTCTGCCTGCCATCCAAATGTCTTCTTTCCATCGTTTGCTGATCTCGGTAAAGAGTATTTGTTTCTTCTATCAGTGATGATTTCAGACAATGCATAAAACTTCCCCTCCTGTTAAGTTTAATTCAGGCATGAAACCAAACAGAACCCAAAAATTTAGGAAAGAAAGAGCAGAAATAGGGCTGAGGAAGATATAAAAATAGGACAGAAGCTAGGTGCCTTTTTCATCTTCTTTCTGATTAAAAAAGATCTGTTAGCATGAAGCCCACAGGTACGGTGACTCAAGAAGTACAGGGGAGGGAAGCTCCGTGGGAAGTTTTGGATCATTCCTATTAGAAGAAGAATCAGAAATTTAGCCCAACTGGGGGAGCAAAAATATGAGCTTCCTTTGACTTTCTCAGGATGGGCTAGTTTCAGCATCAGGATGAAAAAATAAAATCAGGCAAAGGTATTAACCAAAAGGAAATGCTGTTTCCTCTGAGCCACAAAGAGCTGGGACCACGCCCATGAGTCAGAAGCCAGTGGCCCTGACGGAGCTGCCAGAGGAAGATGATGGCTTTTTAAATATGCCCTTCAAAGGCAGCCCTTCACCTTCCCGGTCTGGAGGCCAAAAGCTATTTGGAATCACGTCAGGTGATTGAGGTGGGTGACCAAAGTCAGTTCCATGTTAGGAGACAAATCCATGTGACGATAACGTGACATGCCTGGTTTCTTCATGTGGGTTAACACCTGATTCTAAAAGTGGCTCACCACAAACTGTGGTTCGAGTAAGGACAGCTGCTCTGGGGAAAGCTCGGGGCTCCCCGAGGTGCCTCCCCGAGGGGGCCAAGTTGTTCTGACAGGCTGTCACGTCCCCTCTAACTCCCACGCCTGCCTCATTTCTCTAGTGGTGACTACTCATTCTCAGACACAGGGCAGGGGGTTATTGTGGGCGCCACCAAGGAAAACAGGGTCACCACCTGAGAAGGGGCCACGGGGGCGGGCCACGGCAGGTGGCAGAGGGCAGAGCACAGAAGGGGGCAGACGCCACCTGTATCAGTTTCCTGGAGCTGCCATAGCAACGTCCCACAAACTGGGCAGCTTAAATAGCGGAAAGTCCCTGTCTCCCAGTTCTGGAGGCTGGACGGCCAAGATTGAGGTGTCAGCAGGGCCGTGTCCCCTGCCCCCGCAACCTGTAGGCCTGAAGCCTTCCTTGCCCCGTCCCAGCATCTGGTGGTGGCTGGCAATCTTTGGCACTCCTTGGCTTGCAGCCACTTCACTCCATTCTCTGTCTTTGCCATTGTGTCTGGACCAGGGCACGGGCGTGGTTAGAGAGAGAAGGAGTGAGTGTGGACAGTCCGTGTGACCTGGCCAGAGGCTGGTGAGCCAGGGGAAGTCGAGCCCCTGGGCACAGACTGGTTGCTCCCTGGGGCCACCCTCAGCTTCCTGCATCTTCATCTTCAGCTGCCCAGGCTGCCTGCCACTCAGCCCTCAGCATCCCATGTTTTGAGGCTTTGCCGCCCCACATGGACCCCCCATTTCACAGGTCAGACTCCCAAAGGCCCCTTCCCAACAGCACAAAGGGAGCCTCGGCTCTGAAGAGACACAGCAGAGGGGAGCGGAGGTCTCCACCAGCACCTGGGGCGTGGATTTTTTTCCTGGGGCTGCCAGGACAAACTATTATACTACAAACTGGGTGGCTTACAACCACAGAAATACATTCTGTCCCAGTCTTGAGGCCGGAAATGATGACGATGCTGACAGCCACACTCCCTTCAGCAGGTCTCTCCTCCTCCAGCCTCAGGTGGCTGCCCGCAGTCCTCCCCCCCCAAGGACAGCATCACCCCAGTCTCTGCCTTGTGGTCACAAGGCCTTCTCCTCTTCTGCTCCCTCTCCACCAGGATAATCTCCCCATCTCGAGAATCTTAACTTAATCTCACCTGCAAAGTCTGCCAGGTAAGGTAACAATTGCAGTTTCCAAGGATTAAAACCTGATGTCTTCATGGCCATTATTCAGCCAGGCAAAGCTGACAGGGAGCCCCTCTCACCCCATAGGTAGTGCAGGGGGGACCCCGCTGAGGTCCTTGGGCTGCAGTCCAAGTACCAAGTGAGAGCAGAGCCCCTCCCTTGCCCTCTGGCTCTGACACAGTTCTCTGTGAGGCCAGGGGTGGGTGTGAGCAGCTCAGATCCAGGCACGCCCCGCTCCTCCTCCCTGGCACAGCTCACAGCTCTTACCCAGCCCCTATCCAGGGCCAATGCTTCTGGACCCTAAATCCCCATGCTCAAAGTGGGATGCCAGGCCAGCACCCTCACCTGGAGGCCCCTTGAATCAGAACCCACATTTTTGCAAGACCCCCAGAGGAATCCCGGGGCCCCTGCAGTGAGAGAAGCCCTAGCAGAGAGATAGTCTGGGATGCGCTCCCTCCCCACCAGCACACCTGCTGTCCATGCAAGCTCTGTCGCTTCCTCCCCAGCAGAAAACTGTGGGCTTCCTGCCTCCCTAGGGGTGGGCGTGTGGTTTGGAAACCAAGCAGTGCTCATTTGGTTTATTTATCTTCCCAAGACTTAATCTACTTTGAATTTCAGATAACATTCTAAAAAGGCTTGGGCTGTTATTCTTATGCAGGGTGGGGGTGGGGTGAGCACACTCGTGTTTAACAAAGTTGAGAAACGGTTATGCAGCTGATCCTGGAGCACCAGACCCAGCCATCTCCTGGCTGCCGTGTCCAGTAATCTCCAAAGCCTGCCTCATCCAGGCCCCCTGTGGTGACCATCTGCTGTTTGTCCATCAGCCCCTCTTCCCCTTCCCTTAGGAAAGGTCTCCTCCCACAGGAGGGGGCTCCAATCACAGCTTGTCCACCCCTCCCCGGCCATGGTGATTGGTCCACTGTTGACATGTGACTGAAACTTGACCAGTCAGAGTCCTTCCCTGGGGCTTTTCAAACTGAAACCAGGACACACTTTCTGTTCAGGGATGGCTAAACAGCAATGATGTCATAGAAGTTCTGCTACACGGAGGTGCTTGCTGGTGGCGCCCAGCCACCTGGGGGTACCTGCCTCCTGCTACCGTGCCCTGTAGAGCTTTCCCCACATACAGGTTCCCTGCCACGTGGAGAAGGCCCATCTGCAGGGGGAGGACTTGGCCAAGCGCAGAGAAGCCTGGATCAAAGTCAGGGCAAGAGGGGTCCCAGCTCCCTCCCAAAGGCCTGCTCTACTTCCTGAGGTCCCTGGAGTCCTAACACATTCCCTTTTCTGTCTCAACTAATTTGAATTTGGTTTCTGTCTTTTGCAACTGAAAACGTCCTGATAACACAGTCCTGTCTTGGAAATCTTTGAATAGCTGCCCTGTTGGGGGCAGGATTACATCCCTCTTGGTGGCATTCAGAAACCTCCACAGTCTAATTCCATGTCCCTCACTTCTTCCCATGGAAATTTAGCTCCTGCATTTGACTCTTTGGTGGTATGGACACTTGCTGGGCTGTGCCAGGTGCCCACTGGGCAATTCCGGGTACCTGGTGTGCTCTTCCAAACACTTGCCGGGCTCTCTCGTGCACTTACTGGGCAGTTCAAGGTGCCTGCTGGCCCTCTCATACACCTGCTGGGCTCTTTCAGGTGCCTGGTGGGCTTTTCCACACATTCTCGTGGCTCCTCCAGGAAGCTGCTGGGCCCTTCCAGGCCCTTTGTTTCCTCCCGATTCTTCAGGGCCTGCACCTGGACAACAGCATTGTCCTATCTCGTTGTAATACTTTGCATCTGCGTTTCCCCTCGCTAGGCTGTGGGCATTCCAGAGCGACAGTGGCACTGCACCGGGAGGGGCCTTCTTTGTGAACTCTGGAGGCCAGCAGCAGACGGCACATCTGGAATTTGCTTCTTCCAGCTGGTTGGCTCTGCTGATCCCACTACGCTGAGCATTCAGAATGGCACTCAGCGTGTCACCAAGAGAAAGGGCAGCAAAGCCATAGAGCCCCCCGCCCCGTCCATGCGTCTGCTGTTTTCACCTCTCCTTTCCCTGTCTGCTGCTTTCAGTAGCAGCACCCTCATTTTCCTGGAGGTGGCCCCTGCCACTCGCAGCCCAAGGATGAGAGCAGGTCCCAGGCCTGGCCCCTCAGAATGCCCCACCTCCCCGATAGACAGGTCCCCACGCACAGGCCAGGCCCAGGCTCTGCCACACCGTGGAGCCTGCTTAGGAAGGACGCCCCAGCCTCCAGCCCCGCCGAGAGAAGGGAAGGTTTAGGTGACTGTTTCTGAACAACCAGACCCGCCGTGTCTGAAGCCGACACCCTGGCCATTTCACGCGCGGGAAACAATGAGTTCTCTTTTTTGCTCAGCGGGTGCGACGGGATTTCTGACCCTGCAATGACAACCTTACGAGTTTCATCCCCTCGGTGGTTCTTCCCTGTCCCCCGGGATCACATGTTTGCCTTCACGCCTGCAGCAGCCTCTGGGGCTGCCACGACAAATCTCCACGGACTCGGCGGCTTAAAACGACAGGAATCTCTTCTCTCGTAGTCCGAAGGCCAGAATCCAGTCAGGGTGCCAGCAGGGCCACAGTCCCTCTGAAGGCTCCAGGGGAGAGCCCTTCCTTTCTCTTCCAGCTCCTGGCGGCTCCAGATGTTCCTTGGCTTGTGGCAACATTTCTTCAATCTTTGCCATTGTGTTCATATGGCCTTCGTCCCTCTGTGTATCTTCATGTTCTCTCCTCTTATAAGGACAGGGGTCATTGGATTTAGGGTCTACCCTGAATCCAGGATGATTTTATCTCACAATCCTTCACTAATTACATCTGCAAAGACCCTGTTTCCAAATAAGGTCACTTTCACAGATTCCGGGTTGAAGTGAATTTTAAGGGGAAACTATTGAACCCACGACAATGCCCATCTCTGCCACACGCCCAGGGTTCCCGCCCACAAGTCCTGCCTCTGCCTTCTGCTCTGCCGGGGCCCTGGCACCCAAGCTTGCTGGGCTCTTAAACCACTATATCAGAGTCCTCTGGACCCAAAAAGCTGAAGATCTCCCATTTCAGAGGCCTACATGGCACTTAAAAATCCACCAGAATTTATGGGAATAAATGTACATGGCACCACCGCTATCAAAAAGTCCATGAAGTGACACCCACTTGAATCAAGTCTTAATATACCAGAACATCCTTTGCAGGTGGAATAGTTTATGGTACAGTAAATAACAGAAGCATTCAAAAAGGTTCATCTCTTAAGGTTTTTGCTTTTAATTGTGGTAAAATATGCACAACAAACCTTGCTGTTTTGACAACTCGGTGGCATTAAGTACCCTCACATTGTTGTACAACCATCTCCACCAACCAGCTCCAGGACTCTTCTCATCTTGCAAAACTGGAGCTCTGTCCGTACTAAACGCTGGCGCCCCTTCCTCCCTCCGACCAGGGCCAGGCAGCCCCGTGCTCCCTGTCTCTATGGATGTGACCACTCTGAGTACATCGTGTAAGTGGAATCACACAGTACGTGTCCTTTTGTGACCAGCTTATTTCACTAGCACATGCCCCCAGTTCATCCGTGTGGTATCCCGTGTCAGAACTCCCCATCTTTTCAAGGCTGAGTAATGTTCAGTGAGCGTTTGTACCGCACTTTGGTTATCCATTCATCCATCCCTGGGCACCGGGGTTGCTTCCACCTCCCAGCTATTGTGAATAATCCTGCTATGAACATGGTTGTGCAAATCTCTCTGACACCCTGTTTTCAATTCTTTGGGGCGTATACCCAGACGTATGATTACTGGATCATATGATACTGTGGAAACTGTCACACTGTTTTCCACAGTGGCTGCACCATTTTACATGCCCATCAACAGTGCATAAAGGTTCCAATTTCTCCACATCCTCACCAGCACTTGTTGTTTTCTGTCTTTTGTATAGTGGCCATCCTAATGGGTATGAGGGACACTCTCTTCTTGATCAGTGTGTTAATTCATTCAACAAGCCCGTGAGCACCTCTGTGTGGCTGGCCTGCGTCCAGGGTGCCCGCGTGGGAAGATCCCTTGCCCTGGGCCCTCGGCGTGGGCAGCCTGCACCAGCAACAACCCCGACCTCGTGGGGCTGCCAGGAGTCCACAGTGACCTCTGACGGAGCACTGGGCAAAGCTTGATGGTGGACCTGGCATTTCAGCAGAACCTGCAGAGAACAGACCCTGTGTACATGTAGAAATGTGAGAGAACATTTCTTCCAGGCAACCTCGAGGAAGGTCAGGATGCCCAGTTAAGCCCCGAAACAGAACTGACAGGGAGCCAGGAGGCCAGCGCGCAGGGAGGAGGATGCGATGTTAGGGGTGGTATGACTGGCGGGGGCTGTGCCACCCCACGTCATCTTGTGGGTCCTCGCAGCAGCCTGTGTGCAGGTATTCCTGCTCTACCACTTTGCAGATGCAGGGCCGGCCATCCGAGAATAAGACTGTTGTCAGTGCCCGAGCTGGGATTCACAGCCAGCTCTCTAACTCTCTAAAACTCTCCTGGCTACACCAGGCTGACCTCCCAGGAAAGGGACTTCTAGAACTTTTTATGAATAGCTTATTAAAGAGAAGGGAAAGCATCACCTTCAAACTGTACCAAAGGGAAATGTGTGCATCGATTCAGCAAACACAATAGGACACTGGAGGCTACGCCTCCCAGGGCATCCCAGGAATTTCTTGGAACAGAAGATGGGGTTGTCAGGATGGCCTTGGTCTCCATTCTCCTACTGACAACGCCAGGAGAATTGACCTGAAGCTAACTCCAGCCTCCCGGGAATCCAGCTGCCGCATCACCTGCCTTGCACATAGGTGGGATCCAATAAACGTTTTTTGAATTAATGAAAAAAATGTATCTATAAATCCATATTTGTGTATTTTGCAGCCCTAGGGTGCAATCAAAAGAAAAGAAAACTCTCAGCAGAAATAACTACATTTGTTTATGGCCTATTTATTCATTTATTTGCTCTTCTGGAAGCTAAGACATTGCTATTTTTAGCATCTCCCATGCTCAGACATGGGTTATTTTTTTCCTCCAAGCTCTCCTAAAGAGTTGACAGTTCCCAGCCTCTGACCACAAAGCCATGTCATGCATTAGATGAGAGGAGATGGTGGGGCCGGCACTCAGGGAAGACGCCTCCCCTCCCACGGCCCCCAGGAAATAGTCACAAGGCAGGGAAGGCAGATGACAGTGGTCCTGAGGAGTTGGTAGCTGTCCCCGAAGCTGCCTGCCAGCAAAAGTCCCAGCTCCCAGCCTTCACTGGCACCTTCCTGCTCTCCATGTGTTGCCAGGGAAGCAGGTGTGGAGGCCCACCTCCGCCCACCCTGTGCTCCTTCCCCTTCCAGAGAAGGCTGTGGGCGCTAACTCTGGAGTCTCCCCAGTGTGTTTACAGCTCTGCCAAGTGAACTTGACCAAATGGCAGTTTATAAGCCAGTCACCTAAAAATGTGGGGTCTCTTAGCCAAGCAGGAACCCCCATTCGAATCCTGTAAAAATAGTTGAAAGAGGATCATCATTGCATGAGCATGCTGGGCTCAAGATTTTTCTAGCACTGACTCAGAGAGCTTGGGTGAGTCTTGAATGCTCTGGTCTCCATTTCTCCATGAACACATGGGAAGTATAACTGCAGCCCACCGCCACCCTCGCTTACACGCCTGGGACCCGAAAGAGTGATGGCACACTCCGCAGTGACTGGTGTGTAGCTTATACGTTCATAAACTCTACTGTACCCATACGAGTTACTATAATTACAGCAGCACCTTCAAAAACAGGAACACCAGGGCAATTCCAAACAATGATAAAGAGTACTAAAATATAGATGATTTCTAAGGTATTAATCTTCCTAATGCCTCTGTGAAGACAGGAGGCCACTGACGTTGGTGAAAACATCCTCCTGATCATGTGTCTTTACAATGCGCCGTGTATTTTTCCAACATTGACAATGTCATTTTTCCATCCTTCCTCTCTCCTGAGATAAGTAGAGAAACTATTCTTACTCTCCCAGTTAATACCACTTTTAGGCAGGAGAGACCTAGCAGGATCTGGGTAGGGAGGTGTCCCTCTCCCACCCCAAAATTCCTGTCTAGCCAGTACCTGAGAATGTGACCCTACTTGGATGTAGGGCTGTTGCAGATGTAATTAAGCTGCGGTCACACCGGAGTAGAATGAGCCCTAAACCCAGTGACTGGTGTCCTTATAAGAGCAGGAGAGGACACAGTCACACACACAGAGAAGACACCTGAGGAGGGAGGCAGAGACGAGAGTGACGCAACCACACAGGAAACGCCAAGGGTTGCATCAACGACGAGAAACTGCAAGAGGAGAGGATGGCTCCTCCCTAGAGCCTGGGGATGAGACGTGGCCAGCACCTTGACTGGACTTCTGACCTCCACAACTAAGGGAGAATAAAGGTCTGTTGCTTAAGCCCTCAGTTTGTGCCTTTGCCATGGCAGGCGCAGGAAGCTAACACAGAAGGGAAACTGGGAACAGGAGCCAGAGACTCAGAAGGGGCTCACGGAGGCCGTGTGACCTTGGGGGCTGCAGCTCAGGCATCTGGAGAAGGCTCAGGTCCCCGCCGTTCCACCTGATCCTTCCCGGGAAACACACTACAGGGCCCCATGACGTGCAGTCATGAAGCCAGGAGAGCTCCAGCTCTCTGCTCACGCCTGTCCTGCCCAAGGCACCCTGGATGTGTCTGGCTACGTCCATGGAAGGAGGGTGGCATCTGACTAAGCTGGAGGGACAGCCTGAACGAGGAAGCACAGTGATGCATGTTCTTGACCAAAGCTTCCTTCAGCAGTGAGTTTTATCCCCAGAAAATTTCTGAGACTATTACCAGGGTCCTCTTCTTCATGTAGCATACGTCCTCCCTGACAGCTTGTTCCTAGAACACTGACCGAGTGAATTTCGCACCACTCTTCTGGGGCCTGTGAGCGTCTGGACAGTCCAGCCCGATCCTTCCCGTCCATCAGGTCTGAGACCCAGCAGGTCTCAGCGCCCTTCCCGGCCAGCTGCTCGACCTTGGCCAACTTGCTTTGCTGTCTTCATCTACGAAGTTCGAATGGTGGAAACAGGACCTACCTCCTAAATGACGGCAGCAAGTCTATGGACAAGGGCCTAGAGAGGCCCCAGCACAGTGCCGGGGACAGCCCGGGCCACATAAATGTCAGTTAACATCTTCAACACCTTGAGGAGTGTGCAGATTAATCGCGCAGACCAGGGGTCTGCAAACGACGGCTCGAAAGGCGGGAATGATTTTTACATTTTTAAATAGTAGAAAAAAACAAAAGAAGACTAATGTTTTGTGACATGAAATTCTACGAACTTCAAATTTCAGTGCCCGTTAGTAAAGTTTTATTGGACTGGTCCTCTCATCTGTTCACGCTCGTCGATGGCTGCTCTTGCACTACAACAAGCAGAGTTGAACGGTTGCAGCACAGACCACCGTCCGGCAAAGCATAAAATATTTGCTACCTGATGCTTTATGGAAAAAGGCTGCCGGTCTCTGGCATAGACTCTGGAGCCAAATTACCTAACTCCATCCTAGATCCAATGCTTACTCGTTTGACTTTAGACAAATTATCTCCCCTCTCTGCCTCTATTTCTGTATCTCTAAAATGAGCATGATAGCCCTTATTTTAAAATATTTTTGTAGGATTAGATGAATTAACATTTTTAAAGTCTTAGTCACTGCAGTACCATAGATGGGTTCAATGATTTTCAGATCTTTACTGTTATCCTCGGTCTCCTTAAATCCTTAAATACCACCATCATTCTGTACCAGATTGAAATATATAAAAATTCTCAAGCCTTCTTTCCACTTGACACACAAGAGTTCTTTAAAACTGACTTGTCATTTTCCTCACTTTCCATCATTGTTCCATATGCAAACAGATCCAGGAAACCTTAGCTCAGACTTCTCAAACCCCAGATGGGTTCTAATTTGCTGTGTTGGAGGAAGAAAATCTGTATTCCCTAGCAGACACACAAGGACCGTCTCGTTAGTCACATCTGCCACCTTCTTACTTTTCAGCATTAAAAGAACTTTTTTTGCAAGCTCTACGGATCTTAATTCCAAAATGCAAACACAGAACGATGAGGCATGTATTTCCCACCTTGCCAAAGACGTTTTCCTGATTTATCTAACTGGTGTCTGGAATTTACATGGAATCGCACTCTGTTGCGTGGAGGAGTCAGGCAGAGCTGGAACAGGGGTGGTGGACGATGACAGTTTCCCCCAGCATCCTCTCACTTCTTGCATGTGATTGAGCTGCCTGGGCACTCTGCCACTCAGCCAGAGACTCCACTTCCCGCCCTGTTGATCATGTGGGTAAGTGCGCCCCTCGCTAGAATGGGAGTGGAGGTGACGGCCACCACTCCTAAGTCTGGGCCTTAAGACACTACATCCTCCTGGCTCTGCACCTTCCCATGAACGGCAACCACGAAGGTGAGGGTGACAGTCTGTGATGGCAAAGCATCAAGATGGACAGAACCTGGGTCCCTGAATGACCACGTGGAGTGGAGCTGATCCATCACCAAGGACCCCTCATTGGAGAGTCCTCATCTGAGGACTCATTGGAGATGAGCACAACTTCTCTGTGCTTTTAGCTGCCATGTGATCGGTCACTTTGTCATAGCAGCTAAGCTTTCACTCTAACTAACACAAAGGCCATGTAGTCCGTTACCTTCTGCAGTTTACAGTGAAGAAGCTGACTGGGCAATCTCCCCAAATCCCATACTTGCCTCTAGTGAGACAGCTTTCCCTGGCACCCCGGAAGACAGATTTCTGGCAAGGCCCACCAGCATGGCCCCACGGCCACTCCTCTGCCGTTCCAGTCGCCACAGCCACACGCCCTCCACCAAGACCTGGCTCTCACCCTGGAGGGCCTCTTTGGGTGCACCGCTCAGCCCTGGGGCACCGGCTGTTCCTTATGCCTGCTACGCATCTGTTCTTTAGTGCTCTCTTTCCTTCTTACCAGACAATTCCTCGTACCCCAATCCTGTTACGATTATTGTTTATAGAAAAGTTTCCCTGTTCAAATCACCGTGTGGTTCTCTCTGCTGATTGGACTCAGACTGCTGTGCTGCTCTCCGGCAGCGGGTGGGCATGATGTGTCAGGCACCAGGTGGATGGCGGCGGCGAGCTGAAGTGACCGGACCTGTCTTCTAGAGTGAACACGAAGCCCGTGTGAAGTGGACAGAGCACAGGGCACGGGCGAGAGGCGGGGTTCCTGGCCTGGCTCTGCGGCTGGAGGTCTCCAGCGCAGAACCGTGCAAGGGGCTCGTGCGGAAAGCTGCTGGCCTCGCCAAGAATAACAACCACGCGATTTCCATGGACATCTAGAACACACGTAGGCTGATGATCAACTTTTGCTCATCCTTTCTCTACTGTTTTTAGAGACTTTCAAACTTTTTTTAACTTTGTAATTTGTCTCAATATACGTCTTTAAAATATATATTCGTTTTTTAATATGGGGACATAAAAAAACACAAGCAAAAAAGCGCAGAATCACGCTCAAGCTCGGCAGCTCTTGTTCAGTTAACTTTGGTCAGAAACTGCATTCATTTTCTATCGTTACAACAGAGTATCACGGACTTAGCAGCTTAATTCGTGCCTTTTATCTCACATTTCCCACAGGCAGCGAGTCCGGGTGCAGGTCAGCTGAGTCTTCTGCTCACACGGCAGAGATACCGCAGCAAGGTAGGGGAGGAGACTGCAGTCGCCTTGGAGGCTCAGGGTCCGCTCCCAACTCATCCTCATTGTTGGCAGAATTCAGTTCCTAGCAGCGTACAGCTGAAGTCACGTTTTTTGCTGGTGGTCAGCTGGAGGTCACTCTCAACTCCCAGAGGCCACTCTCAGGTCCTCACCACCTGGCCCTCGCAGCAACAGCTCACTTCTTCCGAGCCAGTGGGAGAACCCTCTCTAGTCTGCTCCCACTGAGTCTTATATTAATAATATGGAACACAATCAAGGGCATAATGTCTGGGTGTGGTGGCTCATGCCTGTAATCCCAGCACTTTGGGAGGCCACGGTGGGAGGATCACTTGAGACCAGGAGTTCAAGACCAGCCTGGGCAATATAGTGAGACCCTGTCTCTACAAAAAAAAAAAAATTAAAATTAAATTAAAAGGCAGTAACTGTCTCATTATGTACACAGATCTACCCATACACAAGGATAGGAGATTGTATGCGGCAGTGCACCAGGGAGGCAAAATCTGGGAAGCCATCTTAGAGTTCTGCCTGCCACAGAAACTCATAGAAAGTCTGTGAAAATCAGAAAATTTATCTAGAGCAGGTCTATATTCTCCCTATTCTAGAAGTTTCTCTGATCTTCTAAATGAACCAAGATTCTTTCACTGTTCTTTAGTTTCCTTCACCTTTGACCTCTTCCCACCTCTGGAATCCATAAGGACTTTCTTCTTTGGGATGGAAAGAAAACCTAATCCAGATCTTGCTTCACATTAACTCAGAGCTCTGCCCCACTTCTGACGGCCCCTTTGCACACCGTCTTTGAGAAAAGAGGGTGTGTTCATTTCCTAGCACTGCTGTAACAAATTACCACAAACTTAGTGGCTGAAAACAACAATTTATTCTCTCTCAGTTCTGAAGACCAGAGATCCAAAATCAAGGTGTTGGCAGGACCATGCTCCCTCTGAAGCTTCTAGGGGAGAATCTGTCCTTGCTTCTGCCAGCTCTTGGTGGCTCCCGGCATCACTCAGTCTCTGCATCTGTCTGCACACGGCCTTCTCCCCTGTGTCTCTGACTCCAATCCCCCCTGTCTTTCTCTTGTAAGAACACCAGCCATTAGATTTAGGGTCCACCCTAAATCCAGAATGTTCTTATCTCTAGATTCTTAAATTAATTACTTCTGCAAAGACTCTTTTTTCCCCCCCATTCCTACCATTCTGGGATGCAAAGACCCTTTTTCCAAACAAAGACATATTCATAGGTTCCAGAGTTAAGACTTGGACATGTCTTTCTGGGAACCACTGTTCAACCCCACTACATGAGGAAACTATTGATTGTCAAATGAAATCAATTGCAAAAGTCAGATATTCACCTTGATCTTGCTTAAGCACAGAGGGGGCCTCCCCTGGTGAGTATCACTAAACTGAGAGGCGAACAGAGGTGATGCTCTCCTAGAGAGGAGCATAATGAGATTCCTGCCCCTGCGGACCCTGTCACTCTGCCTGTCCCCTCCACATCGTCCTTCCTAGTGCAGACAGCTCCACTCCGGGGCCTACAGCAGAACGGGAGCCGGGTGAGCAGGACCACTGTGTGATGTTGGACTGGTTACTTAACCTCTCTCTTCCTCATCACCACATTTATAGTATGAGGTGAATAACAATAATTTCCACTTTGCAATGTTGTTGTGAAGATTAAATGAGTTAATGTACGTAAAGCAGGCAGAATTCTAAGATGGCCCCTGGTGAACATGCCCTATATAACCCACTCTCCTTCAGGGCCTGGCATGTGTTAGATCTAGATAAAACTGCCATTTGGGGGATGGAAAATGGAGATTATCAGTAACTAGCATGTCTCTACCTAATAGTCTCATGTGTATTAGTTAGTGTTATCACCTACAGCTCTAGACCCACATCCTAATAGCTTGTTAATCAGAGGAAAAAGGAAAGGACCTCTCCTCCCAGCACCAGGCTAAAAACCCAGGGAAGGCTCTGATTTGTTGAGTGTAGGTCATGTGCCAACCCTCTTGGGAAAATCACTGTGGCCAGGAGGGGAGCTCTATGATTGGGCTGCCTAGATTACATGCATCCCCTATTGGCTACATCCTAAGGCCAAAGAACTCGAACACCAATTCTTGTTTACAGTTGGTTGATGAACTGAATACATAATAGCTGCATAGGTAAAAATCAAATAGTAGAAAAATGTTATACAATGAAAAGTAGGCAGCCTTTTCCTCAACTTCTCCTCCTCACAAGTTTCTATCAGTTTTTTGTGTATCATTCTAGGAATGATTTATGCATCCATAAACATACATATGAATATGTAGAGACATAGACATGAATCTCTCCCATGCTGCTTTTCACACAAATAGTCGTGTGCTGGATATCTTATACTTCTTCGCCCAGAGCATTCCTCTCCCTGCTCTGCCCTGCTCTGAGCCCGGCGTGGCCGACCTCTGAATCATGAGGCTTTCTTCTCTCTGGGTTCCGGCTGTGCTTGGCCAATGCAAGGCCCTGGCAGAAGATCAGAGGACAGAGGCAAGTGGGAGGGGGTGTTTATTCCCCCAGCTACCTCCTTGTGGGATGCTGGAGGCTGGCTACCCCTCTACCAGCCCCACAGCTCATGCCAAGAGTGCTGTCCTCAGCCCTGTTATCTCTCTGGACCCAGTGGTGGCTCCTCCTGCCCTTTCAGGCCGTAGGGTCATAATGTCCCCACCACGGCTGGCCCAGGGGCCTGCACCCTGTCTCCTGGGTTCCCCTTAACCCTCCCCTCATTACGGCCACCTCCTGGAGGGCCATATCCCTCCTCACCTTGGATGTGGAATATGGCTCCAGACTCTGGAGTCAGATTGCCTGGATTTAGTCACAGCCCCTGCACTTTGTACTTGCACAGCTTTGGACAAGGAACTTTCCCCCACCCATAAAATGTGGGTAATGATAATAGCCATCTCTGCAGTTGGCACAGTCCAGTCCATACTAAGTGCTAGGTAAATGTGTTTTTGTCTACACCTGAATATTATTCCAACCCAAATGACCTTCCAGGCCCTGAGGCTCCGCAACGAGACATTTGCCAGGGCATGTCATGACCCCTGTCTGGCCACCCTGGTCATGTCCCTATTAACTCCATTTTATGTGAGATTCAAGCATGGAGTTGGGCTTTGAGGTGGTAGCTAACTGGGACATGTGCCCAGAAGGGAGCCATTCTCGACCCCAGGTCAACTGGCTCCAACTCAGCACAGGACAGTATAACCCCTGCCCACCCTTGCGGGGTTTGGGGAAGGGCCAACAGTGCAGGAAAGAATGTACATTAACATGCCAACACCCATTCAGCTTCCTTTACCTGACGGGTCTTCGGACCTCAGGGGAAGCCAGCACGGGGAAATGGAGCAGATACTGGCAGTGTCGGTGGAGGGGAGCAAGAGGGACGGAAGTGTGAGGTCAGGAGGGAGGCCCTGGACCCTAGGGCAGGAGGCGGATCTGGCTGCCCCGGTGTGTTAGTTCAGGGCCAGTCCTCTCTAAAGGGGGATTAACCCCGCCTCTGCAGCCCATCTCACTGGTTCTGGTGAGGATCCACTTCGATGACGAAGGAGAACTAGTTCTACAATTTGCCTTAACAGAGCTGGGATTTTCCTTGGGGCGGGAGGCGGGGAGGTCTGAACCCCTTTTATTCTTCATGTGCTAAGGCACAAAGCCACAGTGCTCCAAGGACCCCAGAAAATGCTTATGAATTGCAAAAAGATAATTGGCTGCAAATTGTGGAAAGAGCAAAATCAGACTGAATAATTGATTAATATATATGCCCATTCTTCATTAATTGTTGAGACGAATGTACACAAAAATCCCACTACATTTGAAAACCATTTGAAAGTTAGATTCTCTCACGTTACAAGAATTCACAAGCGTGCTGGTGATTGCCAAGAAATAGCAGCTAGTCGTAAGTTAAAGGAGCGACTTGCGTCAAAATCTCTGTAAGAGCCACTGCCCACGAGCCTCAAAGCCCCTTCATGCTGGTCGATCACATATTTCTGAAGTCACCTCTACTTCGGACTGTCCTCTTTCTTACATACACATCATCAACACCAACAGAAGAAATATACCCCACTTTCTTTAGAGATGAAAAATACAAATAGAATTAGGTTGAAACCAAATAATTCCCGGGTTGCTGCTGCATGGACGGGGACTTCAGACTTGCATTTCAGTGGGACAGACCATTCCTTGCGTCCTAAGACCAAGCCGCCACCAGCTGATTTGCGTCTTGCGGCTTTTCCACTCCTGCTTCCCATCCGCCCCCGTCCGCCCCCACACTCCCCTGCGATTAAGGGAAAGTAGATATTCACATATTTTCAAACCTACACCTTACGAATGCCAGAGATTTTCAAAATATTTTTTTAAGGCACAGCCTCCATCACTGTCAGACTCTATTTTTTAAGTGACTTTAATTGGAAAAGTTATCTTTGTCTCTCGAGGCACTGAATGCAGATGGGGTCTCCTTTGCGAGTGCCCACAAATCCCGGCTCCTCGTAGCGGCCCCACCATCAGAGTCCCATGGACCCCCTCCCAGCTGTCTCTCTGTAGAGCCACTTTGATCAGACACGATGGTCACTTGAACAGTTTATTTTATCCAACAGCCTGATCTGTCAATGATACTTGCAACAAAGCTGGTAGTTCTTAATTAACCCATTTGAGTTACCCCCTGAAGGCAAGCAACGGTCTGATGAAAGCCCAACTTCCCGTGGCTATTTTAACAAGAAATAGCTGCAGGGTATGAAGGAGGAAATAGTTGATTCAACCTTGTAACAGGAAGCGTGGAAATCAGCGTGAGGATGGGAAAAGTGTTCTCCTTAATGAGATGAAGCCGTCTGTCTGGGTAGAGTATTCTGGGATCAGGGATCCGGTTTGTGAAGAACAAACAACCCAGTTTTGGCTCACAGAAGCCTTAATCAGGTGCCTGAACAAGACCGCTGAAGCTCCCCAGCAACACGGGACAGAAAAGTGCTCCCTCTGTGTTTTGTTAATTACATCGGTTCATCTTCCGCCCTAATGGAGCTCAGCCTGTGAGCACTTGGGACCCCACTAGTGACAGTCAACCTGGGGTAGGGGTCAGTCCCTGGGGACTGCAACTGAGCCGAGAGTGACCGGGAGCCAGAGGAAGCCCCCACCCTGTGTTGGGGGAGGCGGGGACAGAGCATCGAGCAGGACAACCCTACGGTGGTCGGGTCTGAGGGTGTGCCTCTGTGTCCTCCGCTGGGCAGCCAGTGGACCAGCGTTAAGGGACAGGACTGGGGTGCACATCTATCCCCAGCTCTGCTTCAGAACCAGAGTCGCTCTAACCCTGGGTCTGGCCGTTCGGCTGAGCGCTCACCCACAGAAACCATACTGGCATCTCGGTCACCACTCAGATGACATACGTGCACAGACGGTGTCCACTAAGCAAAGGCCGGTTCACGTTTCTGTACCAAGTTCTCTTTGTCTGTACGTCAGGCCAAACAACTCTGGGGCTGGGAAAAAGGAGTGTGGTATGGGCCAAACTGCAACCCTTCCCTCTGAAAATTTGCATGTTGACGTCCTAACCCCCAGTTATTCAGAATGTGACTGTATTTCCAACAGGCGAATACAGAGTGCTACTTCCAGTTCTATGACAAAGTCTTTCCTAAGAAAGACCAACTTTCTGAGGCAAAAAGCCTTTCAAGGCACAAACCCCAGGGCCTATTCACCAACAAGGGTTGGTTTACTCCTACCCACGTTGTAGCATGTATCAGTATTTCACTCTAGTACTGAAACACATCATGACTTTTTGATAGAGTGAAAAAGTGTCCCCTGAATTGTTTTATGAGTTCGGATTTTCATGTTACAGTTTATATTAATATATGGCAATATTCATTTATGCTTAGAACACTCAATATCCAAATTTGTCATCTTGGGCCCAGTGACGCTGCATTGTTAGTTGGCCTGAGCCAGGTTGGCTGGTCAGCAGTTCGATGAGGTTCTTTTGGTAAATGTGGGTGGCCTCCAGTGATTAGAGGAGCTGGGGGATTTATGTCCCCTCCCCTATAACTTCCCTACAAGATAGCTACAATGAAAATGTGTCTTATCCCAAATTTTGCTAAATGGACAGACACTGAGAAAGCAGGCCCCAAAGTTGTTACATAAGCTGTCCCTCTAAGTGTTGGAAGGCCCCACTCTCCGTCCTTGGGTCCCTAGACAACCTCTGGCATGAGAAGTTCTCTCCGAAGCTGCTTCTGAAGCTCTGAGGGTCGCAGCCCCAGCCCTCCAGCTGGGCCAGGCAGCACGGGCCTCTGTGAAGCGGGGCCCCAGGCAAGAGGGGGCTTCTGGCTCCTAGGGAGCTCTTACATGGAAGGGGCACTGTCTTTTCTTTATTGCCTGTATTTTCTTAGTTTCTAGATTCTTGATCCTCTGGCATTTGGGGCCTTGATCCTGGAGAGACTTCCCTGCCCAGGGCCAGCTCATTCCTGGAGACAGCAAATGACTCCCCCGGACACTTTTGCCATACAAACCAACCAGCCAGAGCCCACACCCTGACCATGTCCTTTTTTTTTATTTCAAAATATTACAGAAGTACAAATGATCTTGGTTACATGGATTGCTTTTGTCATGCTTGAGTCAGGGTTAAAAGTGTGCTCGTCACCCAGAATGTGTTCATTGTACTCCTTAGATGGATTTTTGCTCATCCCCTCTGCTTCTCTCCTCCCTGCTTGATTTCCACTGAGTTTTACTTCCCTCTATGTACTTGTGTCCACACCAGTTAGTTTCAATTTAATAGTGAGTACATGTGGTGTTTGTTTTTCCATTCTTTAGATACTTCACTTTGGATAATGGTCTCCAATTCCATCCAAATTGTTGCAAATGGCATTAAGTCATTCTTCTTCGTGGCTGAGTAGTATTCCATGGTGTGCATATACCACATTTTGTTAAGCCACTTGTGAATTGATAAGCATTTGCATTCATTCTGCCTTTGCAATTGTGGATTGTGGTACAATAAACATTTGAGTACAATAAACTTTGAGGGCTTGCTTTCTAAGTGTCTGTCCATTTAGCAAAATTTGGGATGAGACTCATTTATCTTTTTGATAAAATGACTTCTTTTCCTTTGGGTATATACCCAGTAGTGGGATTGCTGGATCAAATGGTAGGCCACTTTTAGTTCTTTGAGAAATCTCCATACTGTTTTCTGTACAGGTTGAACTAATTTGCAGTCCCACCAACAGTGCATATGCGTTTCTCTCTGCATCCACACCAGTATCTACTGTTTTTGCTGTTTTTAATAAAAACCATTCTGACTGGGGTAAGGTGATATTTCATTGTGGTTTTAATTTGCATTTCCCTGATGATTAGTGATATTGAATATTTTCTCATATGTTTATTGGCCATTAGTCTATCTTTTTTTGAGAAGCTTCTGTTCTGTTTTTTGCCCACTTTTTAATGGGGTTGTTTGCTTTTTTCTTGCTGATTTGCTTGACTTCTTTGTAGATTCTTGTTATTAGCCCCTTATCAGTTATATAGCTTGTAAATATTTTCTCCCATTCTGTAAATTGTCTGTTTGCTCTGTTGATTATTTCCTTGGCTGTGTAGAAGCTTTTTATTTAATCAAGTCCCATTTATTTTTGTTGTTGCTGTGATTGCTATTGGAGTCTTCTTCATAAATTCTTTGCCCAGGCCAATATTTAGAAGAGTTTTTCCAAAATTTTCTCCTAGAATTCTTACGGTTTCATGCCTTATGTTTAAGTCCTTTATTCATCTTGAATTAATTTTTGTGAGTGGTGAGAGGTAGGGGTCCTGTTTCATTCTTCTGCATGAGGCTATCCAATTTTCCCATCACCATTTATTCAATAGGGCTTCCTTTCCCCAGCGTATATTGTTGTCTGCTTTGTCAAAGATCAGTTGGCTGTATGTGGATGGTTTTATGTTTTGGTTTTCTGTTCTGTCCCATTGGTCTATGTCTCTATTTTTTGATGACCACCTCCTTTATCAAACTCTCACATACCAGGCCAGTATTCCTCCTACCCTACAGCACCTCAGGGCCAGTCACCACACCACTAGGGACTGCCCTGTAGCCCAGAGCCCACAGATAGTATTCAAATTCTTTTGTTGTTTGTTTTGTTTTGAGATGGGGTCTCACTATCTTGCCCAAGCGGGAACACTCTTGCTCCTAAATGTCCTCAGCGTCCCCACCCTGCATAACCTGTCCCTTCCTGAGAGAGCCCGTGGCTTGGGCACGCTCTGCCCTCCTGCTCCTCCCTGCTCCTTCCCCGTGTGGCCCCGAGTGGCACATGGGGACTCCTGTTTCCAGGGCTCTATAACTCTTGTCCCTCATGACAATCATTTCTGTGTCTGCTGTCTGACCATCCCTGATTAAAACAAATCCCAGGTATATTTTAACACACTCCCTGAAGCAGAGGACTTTAGAGACTCCCAGTCAGCTCTGGAGAGTCCATTTTTAGAGGGAAATGGAGAAAATGGAGTGGCCCAGGGGAGCCAGCCAAAATGGCAAGGTGTCTTCCGGCTCACCGAAGTGCTGTCAAGAGGTCTTGGAAAAGCAGGGCTCGCACCTGTGCAAGACTCGAAAGGCCGGATCAAGGCGGAGAAAGTTTGCTGTTGCCCCAGGTTATGGAGGAGTGTAGCGGGTGGAAGGGCTTCCCCTCAAAAGATACGTCCCCATCTTAATGCCTGGAACCTCGGAATGTGATCTTATTTGGAAAAATGGTCTTTACAGATGTAATTAAGGTAAGAATGTTACGACGAGACCATCCTGGATGGTCCGGATGGATCACAAATCCAAAGGCAAAGGTCCCTGAATGAGACAGAGGAGGAGGCCACGTGAGGATGGAGGCAGAGACTGAGTGACAGCCACAAGTCGAGGAACACCTGGAGCCACCAGAGGCTGGAGGAGGGAAGGGAGGGATCTGCCCAGAGCCTCCAGAGGGAGGGTGGCCGTGCTGATACCTTGATTTCCAATATCTGGCCTCTAGAACTGTGGGAGAATAAATTTCTCTTGTTTTCAGGCACAGAGTTTGTAGTCATTTTTAACAGCAGCCACGGGAAACTAATGAAGGGCAGGAGGGGACCCAGAAGGATGGGTCAGTGGATTTTTAAAAATCCAGGATTTTTAACTTTTTTGTAACTTTTTTTTTGTCTTTGTATATGCTATTAGGACTACTCAAATTACTGCATTTTTAAGTCATTTGGAATAGTTCCTCTCTGTGGTTACACTACCAAATGGATACACAGTTAAGTTTGTTGGTTTCACTTTACTTTCAATTTTTAGAGATTACTTTTTTAAAATGTAATTTTGCTTTATAATGACATAAAATGTCTAGAGGATTTAAAAATCAGATTAAAAGGTATGCTCAGAGAAGTCCACCTTAAGCTCTGCCTCTTCCATCCATTCTCCCCTTCCCCGCAGCCCCTGTTTACCTAGCTGGCTATATTGGCGTCTAGGAAGATCTGTATTTTTGTTCTAATGAATACCATAAATGTCTTTACATAATAGTCTTCGTCTATTCTGATTTTGGCTCTTGTGTATTGGTTCTCTACTGTGCTCAATATTGGAATTGGCTCATGAACTTCTCCCTCCACATCTGGTAAGAATGTCCTTTGACTCCCCTCGGTGATTATACGGCAACCAGCAAGTCGATTCCTTTCACGGGTACTCCCCATTCTCTGCGTTTCTGACCGACGTGCCTACGCTGTCAGAGCATCAGCCACTATGGCTCCAGCACGTTCCTTATAATTGTCATTTCGTCTCAGTTCTGCAGAGAAACACACATTCGGTCCCCGGTACTGGTCCTCATGTTCACCTCTCCAGTCCTCTTGTCTGAAACGCTTGCTCGGCATTCCGTGAGGACTTGTGTATTCGAACAAGTTTCTCTGTGGCTTTTATACCTCCAGGGTCCTCTGCCAGCTAGTACAGTGTTGGACGTTGACACAGGCCGGCAGCGCGGGAACACGCCAGGCTGGAGTGGCAGCACACACTTCCCTTTCAGCTTCCGGTCCTCACCGACCTCGGGGAGGCTCTGGTCTCGGCCACACTCTCCCCACCCCACCGCATGTCTCTAGGCCACACACTCTGCAATCAGGGACATTCAGGGATGGTTCCAGCCTCCCTACACCCTCGAGCAACAACAGGTCCCTTCCAAAGAGCAGCCCAGCCACGCTGAGGCTATTGCTCCCCTGCCAGCAGGCGGCTTGGTCCCGTGGTGTCCAGGGCCTCTTTGAAGAGGCTGGAATCTCGGCCTTGGGGAGAGGGAGACTCTCTGAAGTTTCTTCCTGGTCCCTGAGCTAGCAGCTGTTACCTTGAACCTCCTTCACCTCTTTCAGTAGCTAAGCACCTTTTCCTGGTTAATCTGTCATATTAAATGTGCCCTCTTCTATCTCCTGCGGAAACCCTGACTGCTCCTTCAGAGCATGCAAACCTCCTTGCATCCCCTAATGGGTGTGCACTCTACTGAGGCAGTTGGCTTTCTGGCCAGGTCTCCGGCAGGTGGACGGTACTTTCCCACACGGTGTGTGTTTCATGTTCTTTTGATACATGCCTTTTTGCTGCGGCAGTTCCCCTGGGCACTTTTATTCACTCTACATGACTAAGAATTTTGCACTTAGACAAAATCTAAGGTTTCTTTTCTTCTTATCCCCATATACTGAGGTATTAAAATTAAAGGAAAAATATTTAAATATTTCAGGGAAGTTAAAGTCTTGAGAGGTTTAAAGCAACTTAAAAATTATAAGTTTTTAAAAATTCCAACTCCAAAAAGTTACTTGTAATTTTATGAATAACCTAGATATATTGCCCATTCTCTGGGAGAGTGCCCAAAAGTCCAGACAAATGATCAAATAAGATACTTTAGCGTTTGATGAAAAATATACTTTACACACCTCTGTGCAAAACACTAAACACTCTTTTAAATAACAGCAAAATATTTCTCATAACTTTGGGTTTTCACAATTCTTCGGACACTGGTAACATTTATTGGCATGGTGGCCAATCTGCAGAGAACCAATAAGCCAAACCATTTCCAAGTTCTCAGGAAAATAATCTGAAATGTATTCACTGGTACTGTCATTTTGAAGACTTTATGAAAGGAAAACAAGAAAAGGATCTTGGGTGCTTATTTCCATTCAAAAGGACCAAGCGCTGCTGTCCAGTAAGCTCCCCAGCCCTGCACGCTCTGCCAGACAGCAGGCCCCCCGGGCCCCCTCCTCAGAGCAGATCAGGCCTCAGCTGAGCACATCTTCCAGGGGTGGTCAGCAGGAAGCACAGAGCGAGGCCATCTGCATTCCTGCCAGTCACCAGCTTTGAATCAAGAAAAAGAAAAGCCACTTTTCTAACTGCCCATCCTCCCTCCTACTCTGCAGTCTCCAAACAGATTACTTTACTAAAAAAGATTATTTTACTGCTACGAATTCCTTACACTTAAGGTCCTTACGAGACAGAGTGAAGAGCAATGATTAAACAGGCTCTGCAAAGCATCTGTCATACTAAATTTCCATGAAGAGAAAAACTCACACTACAGATGCATGTGGTTAATAACAAGCTGTATTTGGTGCCAAGGTTTTAAAAAGCACTACTTTGACATTAAAATGTGTTCCTCTCTGTATTAATGGCCTATGTCTTCAGAGTCTTCGAGTTTTTCTGAATTGTCCGCTTTAGATAGAAGAAATCTGAAAGTCCTATCATGCCGTTCTTTCTAGATGCTCTGAATTGGAAACAAAGACACTTATTAGTAATTTCTCACAGCACGTTAGTAAAGTTTTTATAAAATGCAATATAATTTAAAAGGTCTACCTTAAAAAACTGTCATTTATGGTCTCTCATCAGTAATTGTTACCTCCAAAAATAAAGCGTTCTATTTTCTTGTGGAAATATACAATAACTGTCCATTTATTTTAGGCAAAAATATCAGTATTACATTCATAATTTTTCTTTCTTAATAACTTGCGGTCTCAGGAAAGTAGAGGGAGTAGCGACAGCCGAGCGGGGTCCAAGTCCGGCGGAGCTGGTGGCCCGGGGCAGCTGGGCCAGGTGCATTAACCGGGCCGTGAATAAAAGGGAGAGAAGAGGGCCCGAGAGGGGCCGCTCCCCGGGGAGGGCCGGCCAGGAGAGGGCCAGGCGGTGAGGGTCGGGACAGGAGCGAGGGGCAGAGGAAGAGGCTGCAGCAGGCAGGTGAGAACTGGACCACGCCCTCATGACTGCCGACGTCAGCCAGGACGAGGACATCAGGAGTGACCCGGAGAAAAAGGGCGGCTTGGGAGCCACTTTCGATGAGGAGGGGAGGGTTAGAGCATGGGTGGATGGCAGAACCAGTCACGAAGGCAGGGACGATGGAGTCCAGAGGCACAGCCCATAGCCAGCGCCTCACAGGGGAAGGAGGACTGCGGGGACCAGCCCCCACCACCGTCTGTCCCTGACCCTGGGGTGAAACTCCCCGGGTCGGGGGCATGGCCTGTCTCACTGACTACATCCCGGGCCCCTGGACCAGTGTCCGGCAGAGAAGGTGCTCGATAGACTGTACCGTGGGCGAACAATTCAAGACGAAAGGTGTGGGGCCCAGGGACCAACATCCACCTGCACTCGGGGGGTGGTGGCCAGGGGGCTGGGGGAAAGCGGGTGCTGGGAAGACCCCAGGGCCCAGTCTCTCTTGCTCTCCTGGGGCTGGAGCCAAGAGGACAGGATCTGGAGAGCTTCTGGACAGCCCACAGGAAGGTGGACAAGAACTCGTCCACGTGCAGGGAGGGTGGTGCCCCCCAGCTCCATGTGCTCAGGACCCTTCCAGACCTCACCCTAAGTATCTCTTCATCTATCCAGCTGTTTATTTGTATCCTTTAAAATATCCTTTGTAATACATTGATAAGCATGTTTCCCTGAGTTCTGTGAGCCACTTCAGCAAACTAATCGAACCCAAAGGGGGTGTGTCGTGGGAACCCCGATTCCTAGTCAGAAGCACAGGTGAAACAACCTGGGCCTCGCAAGTGGCAATGGAAAGGGGGGGCCAGTCTTGGGGACTGACCTCACCCTGTGGGATCTGATGCCATCTCCAGGTAGACAGTGTTGGGATTGAATTAGAGGACACCCAGCTGGTGTCCACTGCAGAAGTCATTTCTTACTTGCTGGTGGGGAAAAAAGCCCCACATCTGGTCACAGAAGTCTTCTGTGTTGATTGTTGTTGTGGTGTGAGAGCAGAGGAAAAATTGTTTGAGTTTCTCCCCATAAGGGAAAAATGAGAGGAAGGAAATTCTCCCATGGTCAACATACTTGAACCCCAGAGCGCACACACTTACACTTTTTCCTTCAAAGTGGCAAGATAGTGCTCTGTCTCCACAGCAGAGACGTCTGGGTCCAGGCCGGCCAAGTAGCGGTAGACAAAGGAGAAAGTCTCGAATGGGATATGAGCGGGTCCGCCTTCCGGATCAGCAGTGAGGATCTCGCACAGGTGCTTCATCGCGGTGTTCAGTGACTGCAAGCACCACAAGCCAGGTGGGAAAAAAATGGTTACTCCTGGAGTCACCAAATTGTAAGCAGTCACCAGCAGAATAAACACCCAGGCATATTTTACAGAAATTCTCCAAAAGTTCTCCATCTAAATTAGGTGAGGCCAGGTGTGACGGCTCATGCCTGTAGTCCCAGCACTTTGGGAGGCTGAGGCAGGAGGATCACTTGAGCCCAGGAGCTGAAAGCTGCAGTGAGCTGTGATGATGCCACTGCACTTCAGAGCAAGACATTGTCTCTTTAAAAAAAAAAAAAAAAACTAGGCGAATGTACAATTGCCCTAATGAAAAATAAAAAAGGAAGGTTTGAACAGGATGTCACTAGCCAGAAAAAAAATTTTAATTCACAGATTTTATTTTATGTTAAAGTGAGAATGACTGTTACAGACAAGAGGAAGCATCATTGTCTTTAAAGAGGAACTTCCTAAGCCAATGCAGACCCATGCGGCCCCTCAGGCCCAGAGACACACACCCAAGGATGTGCCCAGGGACTGAGCAAACTCTGCTACCAACCAGGGCGCTGCCTGTGGGGGCGGCGCTGGCTGGGAAGGCCCGCGTGCGTACGAGGCGGCCCCTGCCCGAGCAGGCAGCGGAGGGCTGTCGGGGCCTTCCTCCTCTGTGGACAGGGCAGCTCCCCCGTGCTCTTTCCCACTGCCTGCTTCCTCCCAGACAGGCCACAGTCCCACCCGCCACTTCCAGCCCATCCTGGGCAGCCCTCCCGCTGCCTCGGCATAATCCTCCAGGCACCCTGCCCTTCCCCTCAGGCTCTGTGGCAGGGGCAGCTACAGGCCAAGGTCTTCCCCATGAGACCAGAAGCTCCCGAGCACGGCACCGCGTGGGCCTGGGCACCACTGCCTGCCTGGCGTCTGGCCCACTGCCTCTCACCTCCAACTCGCTCAATTAATCCTTGGTGAGAAAAGGGGCGTTCTATTTTAAAAGGAGGGGGTAAAATCCTGTAACAATAGATTAATGTCTTTTAAAAACAGAACACATAGCCCAGGTCTCCCTTTCTCCTTCCACACCAGGACACCACGACCTGCAGCCTTTAACACCCTGGCCGGGACACACTGGAAGGCAGCGTGCTAATCCCACAAGTGGCCTAAGGGACCTACGTCTCAATCCGCACCCCGAGTCCTTTCTCCGGAGCCCGTCCTTGCCAGAGTGACTCTCTCGCACCTGCCTGGGCTGGGATGCTGCTACCGATGAAAGAAGGTGAACTCACAGGTGGTTGGTTAGCTGCAACACCCCTCGCCCCCTACACACAGGACAACCCTGACTCCTCAGTTCCCCCATAGTCACCAAATGCCTGCCATGGACAGGGACATGGCAGTTAACAGACGCTCACGTCTGCTCTCATGGAGATCACAGTCTAGTTGGGAGAGCCAAGCAACACCTGGATTCTGGAATGCTTTGGGAGAGGGCATACCTGGAGCAGCAGGGTAGGAAGTGCTGGGTGGAGGGTGATATTTTCTATCAGGTGGTCATGGAAAGTCTAACTGAGCAGGTAGCATTCATGCGAAGACTCAGAGGGAAGGCGCCAGCATGAGGGATGCTGGGAGGGTGCCAGGTGCACCGCTGTGTGTCCCAGAAACAGCCAGGAGCTATGTGCAGCCAGCGCGGGTCAGGGAGGGCCAGATATGTAGGAGAGGAGGCAGCGCGGGTGGGGGCCCTTACAGGCTGAGGGAAGACTTGGGCTTTCCTGTGTCCTATGGGAGGCTGCTGAAGGGTTTTACACCAAGAAGAAATGCTACAGAGACTTCCTGGGGAGGCCTCCTGGTTCGTGTGTGAAGAGGCGGCCCCAGTGACGAGTGTGGAGGAGGAACCCAGGGAGGAGGCTACTGGAATAATCCAGCCAGAGCCCAGGTGGCAGCAGCCGGAGGGCTGAGAGGGGCTGGACTCCGGGCCTGTCCTGAAGGTGGAGTCAGGACTCACCGATGTCTGGATGTGTGCGTGGGAGACACGACAGTGAAAAGTGCTCCATAGTCTGCGGCCTGAACAGCCGGAAGTGTGGATTTGCTGCTGACTGGGGTGAGGGAGACAGGGCAGCCAGTTCCAGGTGGAAGACAAGGAGCTGGTGTGGGCGGTTTTGGAGGACGTGTCCGTCAGGCTGACTGAGGTGGACATCCAGGCCTGAGCTCAGACAAGAGGCTCAGGCTGGCAACGCCCCGTCAGGAGCATCAGCCCACAGGTGAGATGGGTTTACGGTGACCAGCGCAGGGAGACCGCCTAGCGGTGGGACAGAGCACGGGGAGAGCAGAGCCAGCGCGGGAAGGAAGGGCGGCCAGGGAGGGCAGGAAAAGCAGGCAGGGGTGTCGACAGCGAGTGAAGAAAAGCCTTTCAAGGTGGAGAGAACAGTCACCTGTGTCAAAGGACCAGAAAGGCCAAGAACAATGAAGGCCGGTGCTTGGTTCTAGATTTCTGCGCAGCAGCGGTGTGCTGGAGCCAACTGTTAAATTTCTAGGAATTCTGTGAGCTGGATGGCTTCACGTTGTAGCCTGAAATCAGCCGTGGTGGGAGTATTTACACCACATTAATTGGCAAACATTACAAATGAGGGCTTTTCCCCCAGAGAGCAGGCTTGAAACATTCGCCAGACTGCTCTTGTAAGGAGACAGAGTGCAGCCACGCGGAGCCACTGTCTGCAGCGAGCCTCCCAAGCCAGACAGCGTCCTCCAGGGACACTGCCTACAGGAATGAGTGTGGGGCGGCCCACAGGAGGAGGAACTAGCTGGAAGAAAAACAGTGGATGAGGCAGAGCACAGTCCCCACAGGAAGGCTGCAGACGTAGGAAGAGTGCTGAGGAAAGTCACACCAGGGCTGTTTGATGGAACAGGGACTGTGGTGGGAAAGAAACCCGACGTCCTTGGGGACATGCGAAGGCTCTGAGCCTGCCCTGGGCTGCAGGACTGAGGTGCAGTTCTCACCCAGAATGACATGCGCTAGGAACAGGGCTACCAACCAGCACGGATGGAGCACTTGCCACGTCCTAGGCGCGGGCCAAGAGCCTGGCAGGGGTCTCATCTGCTCCTCTCAGTGAGCACACGAGGTGAGCACTGTGCTTATCCTTGGCTCAAAGATGAGGACTGTGGGGCCCTTACAGATCCAGGGATGGCCCAAGGTCACCCGGCCGGGACTGGACTCAGCCAGTGTGCCTCTGAGCTCCTGGCGACCACCACATTCCACCACCTCTAGCAGCCCCCAGGCTGGCTGGGGGAGCGAGACCCAGGGCAGAGACACCGCCCTGCTTCGGGATCCAGACATTCGGCCGGAGGAGGTGAAGGCCTGAACACAACTCATCTCCCCATCACTGTCAGCCGGGACCCGGGCATCTGTCCAGTGGGCCTGCCGTGGTGTCTCCTCCCATTTTCACTCTGGAATCCCGCTTCCCACGTGAGCCAGTACCGGTGGCCCTGGCCACAATGTACAGCTGAGGGCGGATGGCACAGTGCTGGTGTGAGTCTGCCTCTGAGAGGCGAAATGATGCTCTAATTAGAAAAACGGATCGAGCTTGTTCTGCGGAGCAGCAGACAGCTCTCTCCAAGGACGACTGCACGAGACACTCCCTTAAAAGACTGCCCTCGAGAGAGGATTTGCTAAAAGTAAAGTGTATTTTACAATCCACGTTCCTTGCCGGAAACTTTCAAAGACATGTTGTTGTGTTAGAATTTACTTTTATATCCGACACAAATGGAAGCAAGTCATTGCCACGTGCGGAATCGCGGAGGAGCGGGGAGGAATCAGTTGGCGTGGGTCGAGCAGGCAGATGAGATCTGCGTAACATGCTGTTCAAAGGCTTCAGAGGAAGAGGTATTTAAGGAAAAATACATCAAAACATTCTAGCATCACTGCCTCTGCAAAGGCGTGATGACACGACTGATGTCAACGTTTCTGACAATAAGATCTGCAGCAATTCTTATATCCAGGATTCATAAGGCAACTTGCTTGATCCTGCGCTGAGAGTTATGTTTCTTATAAACACGTTTCTCAATCCCAAAGGGTTGCATGTGGCATGGTGACTTGCTCAGCAGCCAAAGGGCCCTCTCCGGGGCAGGCGGTGCCCCTTGCTAACCTCCTGCTCATTGCCAATTTATTCTCGCGCACGGAAAACATGCCAGGCAGAGGTGACTGGCAAGCTACGCTTTGTTTTTAGCCAAGTATTTACACCTGATCCATAATCTGAAATTAAAATGGAGACGTGTGAAAAACCTACTCTTTCCTGAGTATTTTCAGTGTGCTGATTCTGTGGGATTTTTCACTGTTTCAGAATTATATCTGCTCTTATAATGACACTCAAAGCCTCTGAAGCACAGAGTCACCTCACACCTCCCATAGGGTGCCTTTTAGCAAGTCTGGGAATAAAAAATGTGAACAATATCTTGAACCACTTTACCCAGAATCAAACAAAGGAAGCCCCACTCCCTGAGGTGTGGCCTGCCTGCGCTTAGGGTGGACACGGGCCTTACGGTGAAGCAGTGGCACTGACCCAACATGGCATTTTTAAAAACCTAAGAGCCTTTTCGTCTTATTTTATTACCCTCATCGGTTTTCTAATTTAAAACACAGTTCTAGGGCTTGCGGCCAGTGCCAGTGAGGGTGGGAGGTCCCAAATTAGAAGGAGCCTCCAGCCAGGTGGCTGGGTTATGGTCCCAGAGGGAAGCCAACCTGTCAAGCCAGATGCTGCCCGTGTCGCTGTGCAGGCCGGGAGCAGGGTCCACAGTGGCCAGCAGCAGCTGATTCGTGACACTCTCCAGGGGGATGGCGGTGAGGCTGCTGGGAGCTCACCATCCCCCCTTCGTACACAGGGAGAGACGTAAGCAATGGGAGAACTGGGGAGAGCCCAGGAGCGGCTCTTCCTCTTTGGGGGACAGTTGACTAAGTGTGCTTGAGGCCTGAGGCCCACACTCATGAAGGGTAGCTGTATCTTTTCACTGGCTACAGGCGATAAAAGGAACTCTGTTGGTCTTTCTTGCACATCTCAGAATGGGCTTTTGAACCCTAGTTGGGGAAAGCAGTAGGGAGTAAGCTGGGATGCAGCCGTGGTTACTGGGACAGGTGGCTGTCACACTGGGACAACAGCGTACAGCAATGGGTCAAAGACACCAGATCCAACTGCTGCAGCACAGCTGTAAGGGACAATGTTCTAAGAATTCCAAAGTGAGAGCTATTAGAGGCTGATGGTGAGTGCTTTTTAGGGTTTGAATCATTTCAGGACACAAAATGGTATTAATGAAAATCCTTGGGAGTTGTTATTCTCTAGACAGGAAATTGCAGGCTTGAAGTCTGATGTGGTCCTAACCTGTGGGCCACACACTCCTGGGGCTACAGAGACACCAGGAGGGGGTCCCTCTATCTCCCACTTCCAAGTCACCTGCTGTGGCTTACCTGGCCTACCTCTGCCACGCACGCCAGCCTACCATTCGGCAAAGAGTACCTTCTTCAAAGGCTCATCGGGAGGATGAGAGAGACTGCATGCAAAGGGCCCTGCACATTCGGCACACGGTGAGAACCCTCGAAATCATGCCCGCGGTCAGCACTACGTTCACACGGAAGACCGCATTGTACACGTGCATATTTGTAGTTGGAAACAGAGAGAGATGCTCCTGCGATTAACAAAGTCCAAATGCATTTAGAAGTCTGACTACAGTCATCGTTACTTGTTCACTGTGTGTTTTTTATCATTTATGGATTGCCCCTGCCAGTGTGTGGGGGGATGGAAGACTCAGTTCATGATTTTATGTTAAAAAAAAAAAAAAAGATCTCCGTGCTTAAAAAACAAAATGAGACATTTTGATCGACAGCTTCAATGCTTAGGATCATTAATGGCATGGCGGAAATGTAAAGATAAAAGTCACGACATATAAATGTGATCATTTCACCAGGCAAGCGTGCCAAGACATTGGGAAGGAGAACAGGAATCATCTGACCCGCACGTTCATCTGCCAGGGCTGCCCACAACGCCCCTTCATCCAAATTGGTAGCTTTGGGTAATAACTACAGCAGCAAGGCTATAACAGAACGTCCGCTCCAAGAGTCCAGGGATATTTGCCTATGCTGTTCACTCCGGAACCTTCAGCACTTACAACAGGGCCTAGCTCAAAGTAGTACTTGGTAAACATTTGTGGAATGAAGAAATGAAGGAATGAATGAATGAAACATATGACTCAGAAATTTAAGCAGAGGTTTCCAGTCTTTTCAGAGATATTAAACTCAATTGATTTGACTAGAGTGATTTCCAAGAGAAATTTAAAAGCACAGAGTATATATATCTGCCACAGGCCATGAAAACGCCATGGATGAAGGAAGCAGGAATAATACCTATTATGTTCATGTAGGCAGCAACCAGATGCCAACTTTACAGTGTCCTATGTGAAAACAACTTCAGCAGGCAGGAGCCCATTACAAATTATTTCTCATCATCTCGCTTCACTTCTTCATTTCCTCCTCTTTGTAGCTATTTTTGAAAAGCATAAAAATAAATGCTATGATGCCAAACTACATGAAGAAACACCTCCTTGAATTCATAGCTTCGTGTTCTTGGTGCACCTCCAACCTGCCCAAGGCCAACGTGCCGTCAGCAACACAACCTCCACACCGAGCCTGGCTGGCTGGGTGCCTCCCGTCCCCCACGGCACACACTGAGATGGGAGTTTCAACACATGCCCAGCTCGCTGTGGGGCTGGTGGAGGCCAGGGCAGAGCAGGCACCTCTCGCAGTAAACATAAACCCCAGGCAGCCTCACATTCCTCTCGGGGAGGAGAGGATCAGCTTTCACACTTGAACCTGACCCCTGAGCCGAGAGCCACGCTGGACCAGAGCAGAGGTAGCCGTGGCTTTCCACAGCCAAGAAGGCACCAAAGGAAAGAGTCGAGCGCAAACAGGGAGCCCTACTGCCAACGGTGGCTTCAGTTAGGAGACAGGCAGGAATCCACAGCAACCCGCAAGTATGCTTCTTGATGTACATTTATTTCTTACTATAATATCAAAGTAACGTATGATAAGAAGAAAACAGAAGACTGCACATTGTTTGTGATGTCTCCTCCTCAGTATTCAGTCTATAAGGCAAAGCTCCATCCTAAACAAAATGTCTCCATCTAGTGTCATACTGTGTACATGGACAAGAGACCTGATTTTCCAAAGTAGATGCAGCTTTGTTTTAAATCTAGTGCTTAATTTTCATGATTAGGGAGGTGGAAATTACAAAGATGAACCCCAAAGCATGAATTATTCTACTCTTTGTCATCAATGTTAAATCAAAATTTCAGTACTAAGATTAGAGGCAGAAACCATAAACATTAATTCAAATATGAGATACTAATTTTTATCATTAAAATCTTGATTTCACAGAATTCCAGATGAGCAAAGTAACATAAAAATGTCTCCAATAATTAAATTCATTTTGTCTCTGTTCTTCCCAATAATACCCCCTGAGACACTTCCTTGGTGTTATCTGAGCCCGTCTTTGCTGCTGGAGGGAACCCGGTCTGCCAGTGTCCAGGCCTCGGCACAATTAGAACGGAGCTGACAGAAACACCCACGTTGCCTCGGGGCGGTTACACAACAGAACTACCGCTCATTCCGCAGCCCCCAGCCTGACACCTGGCTTCACTGAGGTTACAGAGCTTCTCAGCAGGGCCATCAGGAGAACAGGCAAGCTCCGCTGTGTTCCCATAGTGGACACCACACAGCAGAGGAAATGAATGACCCACGGTGGTCTGCAATGATACAGATGAACAAATACAGCAACATAATTCGGAAAGAAAAAGGTTCCAAAAGATTACTAACAACATAATTATCTTTTTATCACATCAAAACCAACTCAAATTCAATAACGTATTTCTTGGGTACATACAGAAGTATTTTTTTACAAGGCAAGGGAACGGGAAGCCTGAGCTTCAGGCCGCTAGGCAAGGCAACGGGACGAGAGAAGAGAACACAGGTAGCTGGAAGACACCGTCAGTGTGTCAGTGACCACGCTGGGTAGGTTCATGGGAGTTTACCACATCAAGTCATTTTTAAAAATTGAACTAAAGAGGCATATGCAAGGACTCGAAGAGTGTGTGCCACGCATGAAGCAAGGATTACGAATTACTCGGTTACTTACTTGGGGTCCACAGACCGAAGGGAGGGGGAGATAAAAGAGTTCACCTACACAGTGAGGGAGCCAGTTCTCCTTCTCAACCCCCTGTCTTCATAAGCTTGACGTGGTAATTGTTCCTTCGCTCACCACCACGTCTCACAGCACAACTCAAACACTTCCCCTGGAAAGAGAGATTCTAGACTTCCAAAGGAAGTTCTGCCAACATCGTTCCCACCCCAACCTTGCTCTACTGCACCGACCTCCTTCCTGGGTTCACCGCCTATCACTTCGCATGTTGGAGGGTCGTCTGTGTCTTATTCCTAAGTCGTCTGGGTTACATTTTAACATCAGCAAAACCTCATTGTATGGATGAGTTATTAATAATAGATTTTAACTAAAGTAGAAAATAACTTCATGCCTCTTTCCAAAGAAGAGGAAGATAGGTATTATTGGTTTACAAAATGATGCGTAGTTTTAAAAAGTCATCGATTGCATTCTCTTCTAAATACTAAATACATTTTAATAGTATCCATATCTGTCATCTACTGTTAATATCTTTTAAATTGAGGTATCCATAAGTATTTGATTTCTGTAAATTAAAATAAATATATGCCTGAAAATATAATAGACCTGGGGGGGGGGGGAAGCTGGTTTTCTAAGACAAAGTTACTGAAGTAATGAAAGTGTTTCTTTTAGCTACTGAAACCTAAGTTATTTTTAAGCGAGGCCTATGATTACACAGAATTACTAATATGCTATTTATAGATACATACCCCACCAAGCATGCTGCATCCAAGCGCTAAGAATTTTATCCACTCGATTTGCTTTTTGCAAGGATCCAGCTCTAAGAGAGCTCTGAATTTTTCTATTGGCAGGCACAAATTTTTCCACTTCTGCTCAAGATCTGCTAATTCCACATCGTGCTTGTGGCTACACTGTTTAGAAAACACAATATGACACAGCTCATGTGAGTTTTAAAAACCTGTGAAACAATATAATGCTTGTGAATACTTCAACACATATCAAGTAACCTGCCCTGTTCAGGGGAAAGATGAACTCTAAATTCAGGACAGTGAATTGTGTCAGTCCTGGGGAGGGAGTGGAGAGACGGGCACATAGGCAGGGAGGGCGCGGCTGGCTCCATATCAGCAACGTGTTATTTCTTAAAAGAAAAAGGGACAATGGAAAGAATGTGGCATAATGTTCAGACCTAATAAAATGGGCATACAGACACTGCCTATATGAGTCTCTACTGTCTGTCTGAAATACTTCACAATAAAGACCAAACCTCAATAAATAAAAATGTTTAAAAACCCAGGGACTGGATTTTTAAACATGTTAACAGTTAAAAAGGACAAATCTTAAAACTGAAAATAAATGTATTTCTTCTACTATTTTAAAGAATCTATGAAAACTGATAACTTCAATGATCTGCTAGTAGTATCCTGGGTAAAAAAGCTTTGAGCAGTTTCAGTGTGGCTGTTCCCAAGCCTCACCGTTCAATGGTTATTAAGGTAGAGAGCCATGGAAAAGCCCTGTCTTCACAACTCAATGTATCCTGCACAGGAGCACAGATGTCCGATGGGGACAAATGACTTTCAAAATCAAGGCTATGCCATTGGCATTATTTTTAGCAATGCGGCCCAACACTGGGAATGCCAAACCGTGCTCCACACTACACTTTCTATTAACTCCTTCCTCTAAAAACAAGACAGTGCACAGGGAGAAGGAATGTGAGGGCTCTTGCGGCAAGTCAGGAAGGGAGCTGCCTACCAGCCCAGGCTCTCAGGAGAATTGGAAACCAGATGCCACTGCCCACCGTGGGGTGCAAAAGGGCAACTCTTTCAGATGAAGAAGGCAGATTATTACTTTAGCACGCAAACAATTTTTATAAACATGTATTGCAAAAAGGGACTTGTAATGCACAATTCTGGAATTTTGTATTTTTTGTCCAGCAGAATTTAGTATCATCTTAATTTTGTATTTAAAAGAAATTATATTTCACTTTTGTAAAATCTATTCATGACTAGCTATTTTGGGTTGTTTAAACTGGAGAAAGCCCAATGAATACAACAAATTCCTTAACTGAAAAAACCTTGAAGCTCCTTGGCAGGGAAAGCAGGGCTTACCAGGGTGGTTCTGTCGTGTATTTACGGGTGGGCCCTCCTGTGCCATCGGGCTATGAAAGGTGCAGGCAACGGTGACGCAACGTCAGTGGGCTGATGATGCAGACCCTCTCATACCTGCTTGTGCAAAACTTTCAGGAGTCCTGGAGTCAGGCCTGTGTCTGTTTTCTGGGTTGCCACGGGCATTTCGATTCTGTCCTTTACAGGAAGTGGATCTCCTCTCGACAAAGCTGTAAAATATCTAATAATGACACACATCTCTGAAGGCTCATCAATACACAAAAAGCGCCTTACGCAATGCAGTTTCTCATACAACCCGGGAAAACAACAGTGATTAGGAAGAAGAGCCCTAAAGTCCAATGGCTCCTGCTTACGTCCTGGTTCCTCCACTTCATTCTCTGACTTAATCTCTGCATGTCTCAGTTTCTCCGTCTGGAAGGTGGGGATAATGAGAGTCCCTGTCTTCGGGGTCCCAGGAGCACCGAGTGAGAAAGGGCTGGCACAGTGGCTGGCACTCATGCTGACTGAACATGTGCTATTCTTATCAAACAAATGCTATGAGTGCTTCTGAAATATCACCAAAGGAGGTGTGAGATCCCAGGCCCTGGAATAACTTAAATGCGATGTCACCGTACGGTCATCCTACTCTTGACAGTTTGGGCTTGTTCTTCCCTTTCCCTGGTCTTGCTGCTCTTTGAGGTGTTTAACTTTAAGCGTGTCTGCATACCCAGCTCTGAGGCAGCCCAAGAACACACAGGTCATCTATTCTACATTGGGAATGTCAGGTGCTGGCTTCTCTCCCACCTTCCTGCCTGCTATTTTCCCCCTTAAGTGTTCTTTTCTGGGTCACTGATACTGCTGCATATGTTAGTGACGGGAGAGATCACAGAAACAGCATGGCACACTAAGTCATGAGGGAACGGGCCAGGCAGGTCTTTCTGCAAAACTCATTCCCCTTGTTGCATCTGCCAGAGGTGGCCAGTGCTGAAGCCACATCATTTCCTGCTCTAACAACTTTAACACAACAACAAGAGATGGCATATCCAGGAAAATGAACACTAAATCCTCCACAAGGGCCCTAGGTAATAATTTAAAAGGCAAGAGTAATTAGAAATATTCTAACTACTATGTAACAGATAAATATGGATAAATGGATATTTGCTGGACTAAAAGAAATTTCATATCTTGTCCCTTCTCTTTTCACCACTAAACTTTTTGTTTTCATGCATGTAAGACAACTTCAGCTACATTTTGTAGTTTTGTTAATGATTTGAGGAAAAGTCAAAACAAAGGCAGCAGTGAGTTAGACCAATGTGGACCTGAAGACCCAAAGGGCTGGGGTGAAGGATGGGGGCTTAGTTTTGCCACATTGCTCCTAATGGAGGGTTTCTCCTATTTCATGGAAGTTATTCCTCAGAACTGATCGACGGAGTCACCAAGCTAGCAGTGGCCTCTGGAGCAAGGGTTCTCAACAGGAGGTAATTTCACACACACCCCCCATTTGGTAATTTCTGGAGACTTTTTTGCTGTCACAACAGAGGGTGAGTGGTACTAAGGGCATCTAGGGGTGCAGGCCAGGAGCCCCTTCCCTCCGGCCCCCGTCTCAGATCGTCGGTAGTGCCGAGCTAAGAAAGCCTCCTGCAGAGGACTGACCGACTCATGTTACTGTCTGCCAGTTCCCTTAGGCACATGTGCGCCAAAGCAGTCTTTATTACTTGACCAATTCTTGTGTCCACTGTCCCGTGTGATGCACAACTGCATGACAACAGAAGGTCCAGCCGACTGTTTCATCACAGTGGAGTAGACAGGCTTGGGAGAAAGACTGGCTCATCTTTGATATTCGGCCAACTGAAAACCTCATTTGAAAAGAACCCTAACCCGAGAAAACAGGAATGCCTATTTGAGTATTCTATAGAAGAGTTACCTCCACATGCATCCTGGTTTCCGTTTTGTTTTTAGTTGCTTTTTTCCCCTTCTGTCCCCACTCCCTCCTTCCTATGCTGTTTTCTCTGTCTGGAATACCCTCCACCATGCCTGAGCCCCACTTTGAAATCTTTCAAAGACCAAGTCACCCTCTGCTCCACTTTCATGAACCTTCATTTATGCATTTACCAAGTTTCCCCTTAATTCAAGTTATTTATGAAAATCTCTCTCTTAAATATTAAGTTCTGTGAGAGCTGGGACACATTGGAGCCCATTACATACACATTGTCTAATGAATAATGCCTGTGTTTTCTCCTAAACTCAAAAATTGTTCTTGAGAGAAATTAGCAGAATGGAACATTCAGAAAGTTCTCGATTAAGCCTTCTAAAGTGAAGCTTAAAATAACTGTGTCTAAAGTATTACCAAATATAATGTTACAAGAAAAAAATGCCAAATCTTGGAATATTTTTCAGAGTGCAAATAAACTCTTAGAAATCTTGTCTTGTACTTAGGCTTGAATAATGGTTAAAACCAGAGGCCATAATTTTTTTTTTTTTTTTTTAAGAAAGAACCTTGACAGAATCTTTCAGAAGCAATTGACAAAAGTGTTTCTCAAAAGGCAAGCACTGCACTGACCAGTAGCTCTGTTGGTAGGTTAAATAACAGCATCAAAGACATCCAGGTCCTAATCCCTGTAACCTGTTTATGTTACTATACATGGTAACAGGGACTTGGCAGATTGATTAAGGATCTTAGATGAGAAAATTGTCCTGGATTATCTGGATGGCTCCTAAATGTAATCACAAGTGTCCTAAGAAGAGGGAGGCAGAGGGATGGATATTTGAAGATGCTGGCTTCGAAAATGTAGGAAGGGGCCGTTAGCCCAGAAGTACAGGAAGGCAGCTCTGGAACCTGGAGAAAACAAGGAAATAGACTGGATTCCCCGTAGAACCACCTGAAAGAGCAAAGCCTGCCAACACCTTGATTGCAGCCTAGTGAAACTCACTGTGGACTTCTGGTCTCCAAACTGTAAGAATGTATGTCTGTTGTTTTAAACCTCAACTTTGCTGGTAATTCGTTACAGCGACCAAAGGAAACTAATCCATCTTGATTATACAGCTTAGAGAAAGTCAGCAACGTATGACATGTTGGTGACCAAAATATTTAAATTTACACCTATACTGACTCATAAAAGTGAGCTTTTGTTCTATGTCAGTTTAGTGATAAGGGGCAAAGAACTCTCCTGTAAAATCAAAAGGATTTATTTTACCGCTTCTAAGGTCTGTTGACTTGTAACTTTAAGATTATGAATGTCTGCTCCTGGAAAGGGTTAGAATGTCTGTAGCAAGAAATTGGGAAGGTTCCTTCGCTGTGAACTCTGCTGGGCAGAGTTTATCTTTAGCAGTCTTGGGATGATGACCTCAGTATGATTTTGGTCCTCTGGTTCTAATAAATTTATGTAACCCTGGGAGGATTCTCTGCGGACCAGAAACATAGCTAAAAGATTCCACTTTGTAAAAATCTCATTTCACAGATAAAGTGACTGTAATCGTGTGATTTTTAAAAACATAGTGCTGAAACTTTTTGCCCAAGGCAATTGCTTTGTTTGGTCTATCATCATAAATACTGCTCTTCGACAACTGAGTTGCCACTACTTTGTAGATAAGTGAGCATTTTGCAAGTTTCCGGCCCCATGGTCAACAGACCGAAACGGTTCCTAGATGGACACTTAGGTACAGATGTCATCAACGCTAAGGGGAAACTTTGCTCGGTGCTGTAAGGATGCCGAGAGTGGCGCCGGACCCTCGGTGGGGAGGATTCCTGGGCACGCCCGGCGGGGGCCGGTGGCCGCGCCGCGAGGGACGCTTACCCCGCGGACCACTGCAGCACGTCGGCGGGCTGGGTGCGGATGGCCGCCTTGGTGAACTGCTTCAGGATGTCCGGCAGCTCCGGGGGAATGTGGATCTGCTGAGCGCAGAACATGGTGTCGGGAAGCGGCATCGCTCTCCGCAGACGGGACCAGGCTGGTGAGAATCAGGTGTGCTACGGGGAGCAGGGGCAGCCGGTCAGCTCGGGGCGCCACCGTCCAGGGCCGCCCGTCCTCCCCGGGGATGGGGCCGACTTCGCCGGGCCCGAGCGGCCGGCCGAGGATCTTACCCGCTCCTCCTCGGCCTCCTTGCACTATGAGCGCCAACCGCCCCTCTAGCTACACCCCCGACTCGCTAGCTCGCGAGCGCCGGCCGCCGCTAGCGGAGCGTCTCGGTATCCAGGCAACCGGAGCGCGAGGCCCCGCCCCTGGCTCCGCGTACGCGCACGCGCCCCGAGGCGGGCGGGGCCAGCAGGAGACGCGCCTGTGCAGTGGGCCTCCGGAGCGCTGCGGCCGCTAACCGGAGGTTGAGGGCCGCGCGAGGTGCACGTTTCACACGGTTTGGTCGATGTCCCAAAGCCGAATGTGAGCGGCGAATTCTCAGAGGACCCAGTCTTGCCCTCGCTCTGGCAGCGTGAGGCCTAGAAGCGAGGTGACTCGGGTCCTCTTGGGAAAGAAGCCGTTGGGGCCTCGGGGCTGGCGGGCGGGCAGCGCGAGCCCGAGGGGAGCGCCGGCCTCCCCGGACCGCCCGGTCGGTGCCCGTGGCCGAGCAGCTTCTGCGGAGCGTCTCCCGCCTCGCGCCTTCGCACGCGCTGCTCCCATTGCCCAAATCACCCCTTAGCGAACCTGGGTTCTCCAGACCCAGTTCAAAAGCCACTTAACCGATGAGCAGTTTCCGGCTAAAACATTCTATGTAACATGTTTCCCTAAGTAAGATAGGGTAGTGGAGCCAATCTGACTGGGTCTAGGAGAAAATAAACCATTTTCTGATAAAAAGGTTTTGAGTCGAAGGGTAGGAGAAACTTCGATGCTGGTGGATGCTGACCAGGGCAGCACGCAAGGTGTGCGCCCTGGTTTAGGGGTATCCCGGCTGGCCGCTGCGGTTAACACCCGCACTGTGTGGGTCAGGCCTCGAGATCCACCCGTTCACCCCCAGACAGGAAGATGAGAATCACAATGAGCCAGTGACAAGCTCTCGGTCAGGGGCACTGGGGAGGTTGCCTGATTTCGATCTTTTCCTCTAGGTCCACACACACACTTCCAGATTGACAGCACTGGTAAAAACTGGAAATAGTGACTTTAAAGTTGATGACGGTATGAAAACAAGGAATTTCAAACACTGTTGCCAGGAGTGTTAATTAGTACATTTCGGGACAATTTGGCACTATATAAAAATTTTCGATTACTTGGCAATATCACCTCTAGGAATTTATCCTACAGAAATATAAAATACGGACAAAAATGTTTACTATAGCATGTAATTAAATAGGTTAAGTAATTGTCTTTTGGAAAACTTAAATGATGGCCTGCCCACAGAATGGAATATAATACAGCTAGAATTTTAAAAATTAGGTAGCTACTTATGTATTGAAACCGTTATCCAGAGTTAAAGAAACCAGTGACTACCAGAAATTCTTGAGCTTACAGGATAGCAGATAAGAAAAAACAAACAAAAGCCCCAAAACAAAAAAACTCCCTCCAACTTGTAAGATAAACAAAACTGGTTGAGATCAGTTGGAATCAACATGGCCAACTGGAGTCTGAGGCAAAAACAGCCTGCTGCTTGCTGATGTCGTAGCCTGAATTTCCACCGCGTGATTCACACTAACTACCCTTAGCGTGCACATGCAACCCATGAGGCATCGTGAACAGATGACTGCGCATGCCCCCATGCCCGAGGACCTTCCAGCCCTCCTTCCTTCTTTCCACCAATCACCTACTAATCCCAGAATCCACCCCCAACACCTTTTCTAGTAAAAGCGCTGCCTTAAAGCCAGCACAGGGAGGCGGATTTCAGCTGGACTCTGTCTTCATGTTGATTAACTTGAAATAAAGCTTTTCTTTTCTCAAAAACCCAGTGCCATAGTATTGGCTTCTAGAGCATCAGGCAGGGAGAGCCTTTTGCTCGGTAACAGTATTAATATTGAAAGGCAGGAATTGATAGTAGGAGAATGTACTGTTTTGTGTGTAACAAATTGTTCGAGATTAAAAAAATAGGCTCTCTTTGATTGTAACTAATGCCATTTGCTTCTGTAACCGTGCTTACTTTTAGTTGTTTGTTAAATATAGGAGTAAGAGCAGGAGTGACTCCATGACAAGCTGAATTTCCTGAAATAGGCCTAAGTTTCAGTTTCCCCCGAAACCGAAACGCGGGCCAAAACTGGCGCTGGTGCGAAAATTGAAAATCCCGAGGCTTGGAGCCAACCAATCAGGAGTCAAAACCATCCACCACTTTCAAAGGAACCAATGGACTAAGGGGGAAGGGGGATGGTGTGCCCAGCGTGTCGTGTGGGACCTGCGTGTCATGTGCCACCGGTGTGTTGTGTGCAAAAAAAGTATAAAAGCTTCTCTTTTACCCTAGGGCGGGGTCCTGGTTCATAGGGAGGCCACTGCGTTGGCGCTCTGGGACTTGGACCCTAGTTCGAGGTAGCCAATCAACTCCTTTGCCATTTGCATCCTCGGTGACTCTGCCTCTCTGTTCCTGGGACCCGAGGGAAACTGGATCTAACATTAGCACTCTGGGAGGCCGAGGCGGGACCATCGCTTGAGGTCAGGAGTTCGAACTCAGCCTGAGCAAGAGCGAGACCC
>CAUYSK010077586.1:0-33587 GCA_963575035.1 Avahi laniger | reverse complement strand
ACAGTGATCTAGCACCTCTTATACTTTCCTGGACTAAACTTAGGCCCATATCCAAAGTGAGGCACCACAAGAGCAGAAGAACGGGATCCATTTGTACTCGCCATCAAATTGGTACTAACTGATCAACACTAGGGTGATCATATGGCAGAAATACTCTCCGGGGATGGGGGGGGCAAATCTACAACTAAAGGACACAGGGAGCACTAAAGGGAGGGAAGGGTACCCCTTTAACCTGCATTTGGGTGAGACAAAGACATAAAGTGTAACTAGAATGTTTGTACCCTCACAACACCTTGGAATAAAAAAAATATGAATAAAAGAAATATGGTAGGCGTGGGTCTAAATCAGGTAACTATTAAAGTTCCTTCCATTTGTGAGGCTATGTCCATAGGCATCCAATGAGAGTAATGTGAAACAATGCTACAACTATTAGAAAGACAGCATTAGTCAATGTTCTGAGTTCTAATCAATAGAATCCATCTTATTCCACTAAGCCAAAAAAGACTGCAAAGTTGATCGGTAGCTTACAGGAAATCCAGGGGAGCCAGAGAATAAGGCTTGGAGGCTACAGAGCCAGGAACAGTGCTAAAATTCACCATTATGATTGCTGAGTGAAGACCACAGTGCCATCGCCACTGAGCGAAAGCATTACAGCCAATGCTGGGAATAGGTCACCTCACAGACACTGCCATTGCTGCCTCCGAATGTTCCATGTTCCTCTACCATCCTCTATCATCCTCAGCAGGATGGATTCTGTGCACAACTTCCTCCTTTATATCACTCTTCTCTAAACTGAAATCTCTAATTATGTCTAATTTGTGTTGCCCAGGTCATATTATTATGTCTTAACTCCAGGGAAAACTGAAAAAGCAAGTCTCTGGCTTTTACCCTAGCCTTGTAGTCCCCAACCCCCGGGCTGCAGACTGGTACCAGTCCATGGCCTGTTAGGAACCAGGCATCAGGGCAGGAGGTGAGTGGCAGACCAGCAAGTGAAACTTCACCTTATTTACAGCCGCTCCCCATTGCTCACAACACCTCAGTAAACTCTGCCTCATGTCAGATCAGTGGGGCATTAGATTCTCATAGGAGTCAAACCCTACTGTAATCTGTGCATGTGAAGGATCTAGGTTGCTCACTCCTTATGAGAATCTAATGCCTGATGACCTGAGGTGGAGCTGAGGCAGTGATGCTAGTGCTGGGGAGCAGCTGCAAATACAGATTATCATTAGCAGAGAGGTTTGACTGCACAATAAATGTAATGCACTGGAATCATCCCAAAACCACCCTCCCACTCTGGTTCATGGGAAAATTGTCTTCCATGAAACTGGTCCCCGGTGCCAAAAGGTTGGGGACTGCTGCCCTAGACAGGCAAAACTCATACAGTGGGAAATTCCTCACACACAGAGAAGGTACGCAGTAAGCACTGGAGAGCAGAAAGAGCTTGTTATATGTTGACTTTGAAAACATGTTAAAATGTGGCAGACTCTCTGACAGAATAATTGTGCTCACTGTTAACAAATACACATTATATTCCCACCACAATTATGCACATATCATGTACCTTAACCCAAGTGATCTTAACCATTTTTCTTTCTTCTTAAATCCTCACAAAGATTGTAGATACTTTAATGTATACCGAATCCTCATCCATATAGCAACCTGACCCAAACTACCAACCAATAAATTCAAATTACGAAACTATCTATCCAAATAGCAGACGAAAGTCCCAGTAAGCTTCCCCACGTGGTTTCCCCAGATCCCTAGATTTTATTTCTTTGTAGGGTAGAAACATACCTCTCCTAGAGAAGCTCTAGTTACTTTAAATTCCTATATCCCATATGATTTATTTGCTTTTCAGTCAGCATCTGAAAGCACTATTTAAAGCACTGACAATTGCTAACCTTTATTGTGAATGAAGGGTGTGTTTTAAAACCAAGGCTATAATCCTCTTAATCTACTCTCATAGCTCCGATAGGTTTATTCTGCCTAGAACTGGCATTTTAAGTACCATGCATGGGTCATGAGAAGAAAACAGACATTGCAGAAAATATCCATTGGTTTTCTAGAGATCAGAGAAATCCTAAAAGGACTAACAAAGACTGGGTATTCCATATATAAACCATCCAGCTACCTCATTACTTAAGCTTGAACCCATTACCTTGTAGTGGCCCAAAACTACATTCGTCAGTAACACCTTTGTCACTGGTGCTGAGGTCAAGTATCTCAGTTCAATGATATCCTTATTGCTCCAAGCAGATTCATGGATTCCAACAGAGTAAATAGACTTCGGAGAGGACACATATGTTTTGTTGAGTTTTATCCACTTGGAGTTAATTTTTGATTCTTAGAAATTACATCTGAAGAAACATGAGAAAAAATCCAACTAGTTGGATATGAACAAAGCTTACAACTTTCTTCAAAAGGTTTTTATTTCTGGCTTAAAATGCTGTGTGGTCCTGCTCTCTGAAAAGAAACAAATTTGAATTTAATGGTGTTTAAAGAAAAGTCCTAGGTTTCTCTGGAGCCTTATTTCATCTATTTCAGTTTGGGTCTAAAAGGTAGAGGAATAATTTTTTTTATTTTTTCCTTTGGAGGGGGAGGAAATATCTTATATGAATAAAGAAGAAAAAGCCATACAGTTTGCTCCAGTTAATAAGTTCTTTCTTTTTATGGCTCCGATTTAGTGAAGGAAGCTCCATCTCCTTCCTTACAAATAATTGAATTTCTTTTAACCATCCAAGTTCTCAAGTCATACACAATTGAGTCAATGCTGTGACAACACCCTCTCTTCCTGTTTGTTTGTTTTTTTTTTGGTCAGGTAAGAAATAGAATCTGTAAAAGCTATACATACTAAAATTTCCCCTTCATTTGTATTAAGTGATCCTCCAGGATAAGCAAGTTCAAGAATATTCACATTAAGCATTTTTATTTCCCAATATAATCTTGAATATAAAACTTCATTAAAATAAAAATCCAAATAAATCTTTTTAAAATTTTTTATTAAGGTAAAGTATACACATATGATTTATCATATTTACCATTTTTGAGTGTACAGTTCAGTGGTAATAAAGACATTTATGTTCTTTTTTCTTCCCCTTTATCCCTCTCTTGCCCCTCCCCTTCCCAGTATCTGGTAACCACCATTCTACTTTCTATCTTCTTGATTTCACTTCACTTCTCTTCACGTTTTTAGCTCCTCCATAAGAGTGAAATGTGCGATATTTGTCTTAACGTGTTTGGCTTATTTCATTTAACATAATGGGTCAATAAACAAATTAAGGAAATTTAAAAACTTCTTGGTACAAATAAAAACAAAAATACAACATGCCAAGATCTACGGGATATAACAAAAGCAGTACTAAGAGGGAAGTATATGGCAGTTATTGCCTATATCAAAAAAGCAGAAAGACTTCAAATAAACAGTCTAGTGATGCACCTCAAGGAATAAGAAAAGCGAGAACAAACCAAACCCAAAATTAGTTGAAGGAAATAAATAATAAAGATCATAGCAGAAGTAAATGAAATTGAGGTTTAAAAAAATACAGAGGATTAATGAAATAAAGGGTTGGCTTTTTGAAAAGTTAAAATCGACAAACCAAGTCTTCAAAGCAAAAGAAGTTACAAGAAAGCAAGTGCTAGTCTTTGGCATATGAAGGACAGGACAAGAGTATTCCTCTGGACAGGAACATATGGTAGGAGGATCATGGTTATGGACTCGTGTTATCAGCACACAACACCTTCCCTCCCGGAGCCATCCTAGCCACTGACCATCCCTGGCCTATTTATCTGTATAAAGTTTATAATAGTATAATAATTTCTAGGGATATCTTTATATACCTCACTTGGACACCTTGGCAAATGTCTTACAATGAAAACCATGTATGAAAATTTGTTTTCCTGCCAACATATGGCATTTGGTCTTCCTTTGTGAAGTCATTGGCTCTAAAGGAGAAACTGTTGCAATCGCTGGTTCTGTATGTAAAACCAAGTAGAACTTGAGAAAGTGGATGCTCTCAGGTAGCTATATTTCTATGTAATACCAGTAACTCTGCTGACTCAGATGTATTTTCAGTTAACATTTTCCTTGGCTTTGCTGTGTTTTCAGCAAAATCTCACAAGTTTCTCAGAAGGCAATTAAAAACACAATTTAATCACTGATACCTGTCTGTATTCATTTCTTTATCACATGCTCCAGACATATTTATGGAGATGACAATTATTTATCTCATGAAACATGTTTCTGTTCAAGAAGCAATCAAGAATAGGAATAAGGTCACTGCATACTCTAATATGGAGTGACAGCTAACACATGTAAGCATAAAGTGCTTAGGCATTAGGAATGGAATTTAAATGTTGGTATGGCATCCTATTTTTGAAGTTTGATATCTTGTTTGAAAATGTGAAGGCTTTACAACTAATGAATTTTCTACATAAGTAATTATAACAGTTGGGATATTTTTGTTCTAGTTGTTAAGTACTGCATTCAAAATACATTGGCACCCAATTGCTATCTTTTTAAAAAAATATGCCAAAGAAAATACTTCCATCCAATATATCAAGAGTGACAGCAATATGCTCTGTGGCTGAAGCCATGTATACATGGCCATACATGGGTATACATAGGTACACAAAGTGTCTTCTGTACCCAACACACTCATAAAGGATAAGTGAGGGCTGATTGATTTTTAACTGCAAAGTAATGATTTCCTGGGCCTCTCAATCATTTGTCTAACTATTCTGGCTTGGTGTTTATCATCTCACCGAAAGCTGAAGACCTGATTAAATGTGTACTTCTGAAAGCTCCAGAGATTATTAAAGTCCTATTGTCAGCTCATAAATCATCCTAAGTTTTTATATTACGTGACTGGGAGGCATCCACGCTACTAATTGTAGATTTCTTTCTAAAGCTTTTATGATGGCCAACGTGCAATTCTCAATCCCTCTGTGACTTAGTCTGCCATTTATAGACTGAGTAATGTCACCCGCCAGACTGTATAAGTAGTTTATATTTTTTGTAAGGCTAGCTAAATTTTGGTTGGCTGAAGCATCTGCCATAATATTATTATACAGTATTAGCTATATGATTGTAATCTATATGACATTTTCCCCTTTTCTCTTCTTTATTTAAAATTTTTGCAAGGTTTTTACTTTTTCACTTTTTCCCTAAAATATTTATCAATACAATATCAACTTATTCAAGACAACTGAAATTCAATTCAATAAACACTTATTAAGGTGCTACTATGTTCTAGGCACTATCTTAGAGGATCAGTGATTGCAAAACAAAACACAACAAAAGCAAAAATGCTCAATATAGCAACACACATAGATACACTGACCAGAGATTATTCTGAAAGTGTTGAGTGCTATGATAGATATACAAGGAGGTATAGAATCATGGAAGCCTCCCTAGTAGCAGTTAATTTTAATCTAGAAGATGAAAATTTCCCTTAGGATACAAAATGTATAAGAGCACTTAAGGGGAACATAATTCAAATATAAAATAGAGCAAGATCTTTTGGGGGAAGAGAAATCAAAGCAGCTACATAGGAAGAGAAAATGCAGAATAGAAGCTTGAAGAGGAATCTGGGACTATTTACAACCAGTTGCAAACTTTCCTTGGTCCAGTTCTTCTGGAATTGTCCCAGACCTATCTATTTCCACATTAAAACCATAGTGGGGCATTATCAGTTCCCAGGATGACTTTTTTGATGGTTTTCCTGTCTTTATACTAGTCATTTGCTTCCTTCCTTCCTTCTCCTACCCACATTCAATCTTCCACCCATGGGCAAAGTGATATGTTAAGGTACAAATCTGATTCTGGCACTCAGTGTCTCTGTAGCTCCGACCTGCTCTAGTCTAAGTGCTCCAGCATGCTGTACATAGTGCTCTATGACCTGGCCCTTGGTCTCTTTCTAGTTTAGTAATGAGGGACTCCAGTCAGCAGTCCCTGAAGTCAGCATACTCTCATACCTCTGTTTACCATGAGCTGCTCCTCCAAACTTGAGAAAGTCTTTTCTCTCATCCCTGTATCTCCTTGAAAACTAGTACTCTTCTTCAAAGACTCAGCTTAAAAGGGTCTACTGGGGAGTATTTTCTAGAACCTCCTGCCCCGTCTAACACATAGGGTTAACCACTCCTTCCTTTCTGCTCAAACAGCGCTCTGTAGGCATCTTAACAAAAAACATTTATCATATTAGTTATATATATTTTTAGATTTCTCTTTTATCTCTTAATTCTAAAAACTCCATCTAGTTTATTACTATGTCACCAGGACCTAGCAACAGTTCCTGGTCCATAGCAAAGGATCAATATGTGAAGGAATGAAAAAATGAATGGTAATATTTAATTCAAAAAGAGAGAATTTCAAGAATGTGGGACTTGGTTAACAGTCATTTTATACAAAAAGGTCAAGCAGAATTAGAGTGGACGTTATTAATGATCTTTGCAATAATAATTTCTCTAGAGACTATGATGGATTGTACAGTAAATTATAAGAAATAGCAAAAGAGATCATCTGTACAATATTTATCATTTGACCATATTTATAAGATGGAGGAGAAGAAGGTAGTAGAAAGAGAAAGACTGAAAATATAACAAAGTTGGGATAAATGATGGGAAAAGATCCCAAAAGAGATGAAGAACAGGATCAAAACCTAATTGGAGAGATTTGTCTTGGAGAGCAGTATTCAAACAGGTAATAATGAAGTACACTACAGAATGAAGAAACAGGTAAGTTCAGAAGTAGAAGAAATGGGATTTGAGCATTTATCCCTGATATCTTTATTGTTTGTTTCATTGCCTGGCACATAATAGTTCAATAAATATTTGCTGTATGTATGCTAACTATCTTTTGAAAGAGAAGGGCTCACCATTGGAGAATGAGAGCTTGAGAGAATCAGAAAGATTTGGAGAATTTAGATGGTGCAGCTAAGAGGTGGCTTGGGTAAAATAAAGCTTAGCCTTCCATTATATCTGTAAGGTACCCCCTAAAAGTTTAAGTTATAATAGTAATAATAATAATAAACATGGACTATGAACTATCTCTCAATCTCAGGGTAAGCATGACTGGAACTATCTTCAGAAACTTTTGCTATTTTCTTGAATCTGTAATATACAAACTAAATTTTAAAAATGCTATTATACACTTATGTAAATTCAAGGCAAGTCTTCCAACAAGATATCAATCTTGTGGCTCTTCCTATACCGAAATGTTAGCTTTCTCCAAACATCCAATATGTGGACCAAATGAGAAAATAGATTAGGTGAAGTAAAAAAAAAAAAAAGTTAAAAGCAGCACAAGGGCCCAGCTGAAGATAAAACTCTTAAATCTTTAATAACATAAATTGGAAATGTTTTAAAATGTTTAGTTTGGGCCTTGGTAGTGCAAACACCAAGGCTCTGAAGGATTTGAGGGTGCTAGTAAGAGTGGCTGTGGGAATCCGCAAAGGGAAGGCAACTGCCACAGAGGCCTGGAGGAGGACAGGTGGGGACACAGTGGAGCACAATTGATTCTGCTTAAATGTAGAATTGGAGCTTTGAGGTTCTTTGATCAGAATGTCAACGGAAAAGCTGGATGACATTCAGGCAGAGAATGAAATGGGTCTGGTACATTATCCAGGACAAGTATTTGTTTGCATCTGTCCCTATCTTCCTCTACCAGGCAGCTGGTCATTGTTATCTTTTATGCAGCGGTCCCCAACTTTTTTGGCACCGGCGACCTGTTTCATGGGAGACAATTTTTCCCCAGACTGCGGGGAGAGGAGGGATAGTGAGAAATGGGGAATGGCTGTAAATACAGATGAAGCTTCAGTCATTCGCCCACTGCTCAGCTCCCACTATGCAGCCTGGTTCCTAACAGGCCATGGACCGGTACCAGTCCATGGCCCGGGGGTTGGGAACAAGCAGTCCTATAGGTTCTCACACCTTCCAAGCTCAGGAGGACCTCTCACTGTAGTTAGAAATCAATACGGGCATCTGAAATTAGTTTAGAGAAGGCTCTGGATACTTTCTCAGTGTCCTTTCATTTTAGTTAGATTTTTCCGTAACTAATGCATTGCATCACACATTTATTCAGCAAATATAGAGTGCTGACCCCATGCTGCACTCTGTTCAATGTGCTGGGAATATAACAGTGAAAAAAGAAGCAAGATACCTGCATTTACTGAACTTAATATTCTAGAATGCAGAAAAGAGATCCTAAACGATTATACAGACACACAAAAAGAAAAAATATCTTTTTTTATAAATTAAAATAATAAATTAAAAAACATTAACAAGGCTAATGTGGAGGTAGAAAGGGACTGCTTAAATTGAGAGATCAGAAAAGACCATTTTGATAAGTTCAAATGTGACTGAGAACTAATGGATATCAAGGAGCCAGGCGTGTGATTATATGGATGTAGAAGATGAAAATAATGACAGGAACAAAGATCCCAAGGCAGGAATGAAGTTGCAATGTGACTGGGGCACAGCAGAGAGCTTGCAAGAAGGGCAATGTGCTTGAGGAGAAGTGAATGAGGTGGAAAGGCACTAGATAAGGGCAAAGGAACGACAGAAAATTATTTTTTGAAAGGCTGCGCGGGCTATGATAAATGGTCTGAATATTATCCTACCTGAAATGGGATACCATTAAGAGGCTTCAGCAGAGGTGTGATATAATCTTATTTGTACATCAAACTGTACTTTAACTTTTACTTGGAAAAAAAAAAGGATTCAGAGAAGAAATAAGTAGGCTATTGTTAAGAAGCTATTGCAGTGGTCCAAAAGATGGCTGCACCGTCTAAGATGGTAGGGGTGAAAGTGGAGAGAAGTGGAAAAACTCAAAATGTTTTTAAGAGGTAGAACTGATAGGACTTTGTAATTGATTGGATATGAATATGAAACAAAAAGAGAAATGAAAATCGTTTCTGTGTTTTTAGTTTGACTGAGTTGACAGTGGTGTGGTACAATTTACTGATAGGAGAGAAGACTTACCCAGTTCTACTAGGGCAGAGTTGAGTCCCCAAAGAAGAGACAGGGTCTGCTACTCTAGAGACACAAAGATCTACCTGAGACTCAGAGTATGGAAATCATGATTGTAAACTGAAGCCCTTTTCAAAGCTCTTTCTCCAGGGTTTCTTATCCCTGTCTCATGGCCTAACTCCTAGTGACCCAAATCGAAAATGTTACAGTCATCTTTGACGTCTCTATTTTTTTTACATATCAAATCCTGTCTAACACCTAGCCATGTTGAATTTACTTGAAAAACATCTCTTGAATATGTATCCTCTGCTATATCACCATTGATATTGTTCAGGTCTTTTCAGTCTTCAATGGACCATTACTTAGCATTTCAAACTCTTTTCTCTGCTTCTAATTGCCCCTTCCTTGCCCATCCCTTCCAAGTGATAAGCTGCTGCCACAGTCATATTTACAAATCAAAAATTAAATGTATTTATACACTTATGTGGAACAGTAATCAGGTAAAAATCGTGATGACTCTCAACATAAGTTAAAGCTAAATTCCTGGGCATATAATATAACAGACTTTTCCAGGTGTACATGATGAGAACAATACCAATCCCTCATAGATTTTAACTGGTCTGAGATAGAATGAGAAAAATAGGACAATACTATTTTGACATTTACATCTGTCAGTATATATTTTTTTTCAATTCAGTTGTATATATTTGCCAACTGTCCTCTCTTTAAAAAGACTGGAATTATTTTTGTATTATATCCTTTAGATATGTTCAAAGATTCCCACTCACTGGTCCCAAGATACTTTCTCTTAATATATGTCATGTCCAAGGGAGTTGTAAGTGTCTTTCTAGTAATATATGTCATAGCCAAGGGAGTTGTAAGCATCACCATTGGGGACAAGTGATCTGAGACAATGTCAACAGTTCCTACTTGAGCCATAAGTGATGTAAGGGAAAATGACCCCAATCTGTAGAGAATTCATCCAAAGAATGTGCACCATGCTGGAGAGATGATTTCTTGTGGGAAATTAAAAGACACCATAGGACTGTAGATCATTGTATATGTCTGCTTTAGAGATCTGATGTCATCTGATGTCCTGTTTTAATAAAACTCTTTTGCCAAAGCCTGGTCAACAGGCTTGTCCATTCAAGGAATACTGAAGTGTCTGATGGGGATTTTAGAAGAGTGTACAATCACTGTAAAATAACTAGTATATTCTATGTCACAGGTAACTAAGCTAAGTGGCATAATTTTATCATATTAAATTATAATCTTGCATTTTCATATGAATTTTTTTATATGTGCAAGTTATGACTCTCTAAATCACTTATAAATGTGTTTGCTGGGAAGGAATTTTGTCAAATATTCATCTATTTTTCATAAGCAGGAGAAAAATCAGAGTTGTTCTTAAACATTTGTTGAGTTTAAACCAATAGTTTCCAGGATCAATTAACTTAAACTAGTATCAGCTAAAGTCTTGTTTGGAATTAGCAGACACACAGGAAGGAGGTGGAATGAGGATTTCTGGGTTGTAGGAAGGGGATATAGTAAGAAGAAGGTAAAAGAAAACATAGAAATAAATTTGTCATACTGGACAAAGTAGTAAGGGGTGAGCGTTGGGAAGAGATATATTGCAGGGTGTTTCTGAGACGACAAGGCATCAAGCAAGGTTTATAAATAACAAATCCATAAGAAATTATAAAAACAGCCTTCTGAATTTAAAGAAAAATAGATTTTGAGTCCTCATAAATTTGTTCCCAAGTTAACCTCATAAAATTGCTCTTAATTTAAAATTTCCTAGTCACTCCCCCAACAGGTGCACATTAGCGGCACATTAGGTAATTACTATTTACTAGCAATAACATAGTTTAGACCAGATTCAGACAATGCAGTATAAATTCTTTTCCTTGACTCTGACCTTAACCACAAAGTCTAATTATCTAACCATAGCAGTTAGCAGGGCAGAGAGAACCCATTATCTAAGAAGGTTTTTGTAAAATGCCAGTTCACTCATCATTCATTGGTTACAAAACAATCTGACCTTGGGTATGAAGTCATTTTTCTAAAATTCATCTTGGGATCCAGTAAATCCATTAAAAACTTAGTGGAAGTTGAAATTATTAGCGTCAAGTACATTTCCCAGACACGGCCTGACATGATAGTGCAGAAAGCATTTCCTATTTTAATATTCTGATTCCAGCAACCACTGCAGAGGTATATTTGCATTCAGAATGTGCAGTCATAGAAGAAACGTGATCTAAAGCCTTGTCATGTGTTAAATAGCTCACAGTGTTTTGCAGACAACAGGAAGTTTCACTTGCACAAAGTACTGGAATTAATGAGTCAAGGTAGGTGACAAGCTCTTAAGCTGATACATACATCAAGGAACTGAGCTTCTCATAACCATCCTGCCATACTTGATTATGTTCTGGGAAAATGTCCCACATCCAAATGTGACTTTGTTTATTAAATCTAACATATTAAATGCAGTCTGCTGCTAAAAATTACTCTCATTTTTATACTGGAGAATATATTTCCATAAACTATATAATGGAGAATAATTTAAACAACATTAACTATAAAGAGTTTGGAGAAAATATTGTTATAGTTTGCATTAAAATGTCATGAGATCAGAGAGGCTTAGAACAAGTGATTTGATGGAGTCTTATTTTCTTACAAGTCCATTTTATTTGGAGCAGGGTAAATGTTGCCTTAAAATATTCTCTCTCATAAACAGACCATCTCAATCTTAAGAGTTCCTAATGTAGAGTCTGAAATTGTTCATTTGGGCTAATGACAAAGAATACAGGGGAAGGAGAGAATCATGTGTTCCTGAGGCAGAAGAAACTGCCAAGTGCTTGCTCTCTGAGGAGTTTGTCATTAAAACCAGTGTGACAAGCTTTAGTGAATGTGCATATTTGCACAAGGGCAATAAAAAAGACCCTGTGGTAGTGTGAGACAACATTGGCAGTAAGATCAGTATCCAGTGACTCTTCCAAAGAAATGGGGACTGACCCATGAAAGCTGAGTAACCTATTAGTAGTCAGGTGTAAGGGTGAAATATTGTGGCAGGACCTAGGTGTGGAAGGTGAAAAGCAACAGGACTGGATATGGTCAAACTCTAAACTGAGCAAGTCCAAAGGGTTGGGAGATGTCCAGTGGAGAAAGCAGAAAGGACCAGGGAGCTATAATGACTGACTAGTTATTTCCTTAGCCACTGAGCAAAGTTACTTTATTCTAAGTATCATAAACGTACACAGTCAATTCCATGTATTGTTATAAGAGCAGAGGTTTTAGCATCAGCAGGACAATAAGCTCTGCCATGTGTTACCTCAATGATCTTGGCCATGTTCCTTAACTTCTCTAAGCCTCAATTTCTTTATCTGTAAATGGGGTAATACTTGCACTTGCACTTGGGATTTTAATAAAAAATCTACGTAAGCACTTGACAGTATAACTGGCATATAGTAAGTACCCAATAAATATTAACTTTTATTTGTTTTGCCTTAGTGCCCTTTACATTACTCCAAATAACAGTGGATGAAATAGGATTGATCTCTGATCCTTGGGTGAGGCCAGGTTTTCTGGCCTTAATGGTCCCAGTTGTGTTTAGGGGCATGTTAAGTGGCCCAGGCAGCTGCTGGCAGCTGCTTGTGCATAGTCTTCCTACGCACAAGGCTCTCCACTTTGGCCGTACTTGGAAATTAGCTGGGGAGGTTTAGAAAAAGTAATTCTTCGGTCCCAATCTCAGAAATTCTGATATAACTGATGTGGAATTTACCTGGATATCAGATTAAAATCTCCCCAGCTATGTAATTCTAATGTGGTAGGAAGGGTGGTGTCACTCTCTTGGAGAATGGCCAATGAGCAGAAGGACATCTGAATGACAAAGGCTTCTCTAAATGAAAATGAACCGTATAAACAACAACTGTTTAAACCAGCCCTGAGAGGAACATGATCATAGGACTGACTGTAAATTTGATAGAAAATGAACAAACTAAGAAAGACTAGCAAATTATTAATTTCAAAGTTTAAACTTCCTAAAAATCCAGTAGGGAACTAGCTTATGAAGAAAGCAAAATCAGTATTAAAAAGTTTAAAACCTGCATGAGTGACTGATAATTTGTCTATTCAGAGTGAGACAGAGATGTAGATGGAGACGTGAATGTGGCTGCATATGTGGCTGTGGCTGTGGATGTGGCTATAGCTGTGGCCATGCATGTGGCTGAGGCTGTGACTATGGCTGTGGATGTGGCTATGGATATGGAGGTGGAGGTGGCTGTGGGTATGGATGAGGATGAGGATGGGGATGTGGAGGTGGGTGTGGCTGATGTGGCCGTAGCTGTAGACAGGGACAGAGTCAGAGAAATCTGGCAGGTGTTGAAGAATGGTCTTATGAATGAACATTTAATGTGTGGCTACACCAAACATTTCAAGTTCGATTTTTGACAAATTATACTCTCCTCCTGAATATCTCTGTGAGTTTAGAAGGAAACTTGACTATGAAGTACTTGATGCAGTAGGAAAAAAAAAGTTTAAAGATACTCAGAAACGACAAACACAATGGCAGCAAGAATAACGAAGGAGATCAGTAGACCAAGCAATGAGAAAGAATAAAATAAAGGAGTTGAAGGTAGAGTGCTAAAAATGTGAACCTGAAAAAAACAAAGGAAAGTAGGTACGTGGTAGTCTGGGTAAGAAATCACTCTTCTTGCATTGGGAGGAGATTTTGATTAGGATGGGAAGTCTGCCCTCTCTCCTTTTTTGAGAGGCCAAAGTTATTAACACAAGTGTCTGCTCTCTTAGCAGCAGGTGACAGGGGAATCAGCAGCCCATTTCATATGTTCTTGTCTTCGAGTCTGTAGCCAGAGCGCTGATATTGTTGAGACAATAAGCAGGTAAGGTCCAGGGGATGAATGCTCCCTTAAGAACAAGTAGGAGGGCTGAATTTGAATTTCAGCTTTCAAAGATTAAGGAAACCTAATCACTCCTTAATCTCTGATTTTGGCAGCCAGGACTTGTTCTCCCAATAGAACCCCACGGCTATAAACCTTAAATGGCTAACAACAGCCTGGTCTCTGCAGTCCATCTTTCAGCCTCAAGGTCATCGGAGATTTGAAATAATTTACAGCTCTAATTTATTTTTTTCTTCAAAAATCAGAGTTGTGATGAAAATAGAAGTATAATATTCTTGTTCTTCAAACGGTTTTCATTCCGGTTTGCAATTGTTTTTAGGTACTAGAAGAGTGTAACAATTAGGGTCCATTATCCAGATGATTTGAACACTGAATCACTATAATGGCCTCTGTCTATATAAATCATGGTGGCATGTTTGCATAAATGATAGTTTTATAGCCATTTCTGGAATCTAAACTCAAGGAAACAAAATAACGCTGTCTTGCTGAGACAGCTTCCACCTCTGAGAATATTAAGAGGAACTGTCTTCTCAAAAGAGAAAGTTACAAGTATTTTCCTTCAGAGTAGCAAGTGGAGGGTGATCGCGCCCAGGCAGGGGCAGCAGATGGCAAGGCCCACCCAGCCAGATGCACCGATGCCCAAGGCACCTATTGAGAAAGGAGAAGAGGAGCTTTGTACACGGTTTACCGACTTCTCCACTAAATTACCAACTTCTCGAAAACTGCAGCTTATTCTTTCTCTCTAGGGAGCAAGCAATAAAAGAAAGCTTGTGTAAGGAATGATTTCCCTCCATTCTCTTTTTAGCCTCTGTGCACAGTGCAATGAGGATTTCTGTTTGAATGTTTTTGCTGATTTAACTTACTGCTCTGAATACTTATTTCAGAGTTTTTGCAGTAGATCTTTCCATTGTCATCCATGTAGAAATCACTTTCTTTTGATATATTTGGGAAAGGTGAGGGAAAATGGAAAAGAGAGGGGTGGAACGGACCACCACAGGATCCCACATTCCTGTCATTGCCCTCTGCTCCGTCACACCTGGATCTCACAGACCCAGCGCCCCTGCATGCAGGGCCGGCACAAGAGAAAGGCCTGAGCAGGTCTGGCCCCCCCAAGCAGGCAGGCCTCAATTTTAGGAAGCCCATATGTACTGGTTTGCCTGAGGCAATCTGGTTTTTGCCAGTTGTCTTGGCGTATTTATTAATTGCACCTCTTATTACTCTGTAAAAGCGGACTTGCTTGGGAAAAAAGACGTATGTGGTCATCCTACTTTATAATCCCCCTTTATAATGCAATTCCTCACTTCTACCTAAGACACCACCATGCAAATCTGTCACGATATATCAGGTTTTACTGACATATTGGAAAAACTTTAGAAGAACAATATGTAAGGTACAGAATTTAAAATGAAATACTGCATATGGTTTTCCTTATAGTCCAAGGGGAAAAGGAATTGCTGAGTAATTTTTTTAGAGATACACCCCAGTTTCTAAGTTTGCTCCCTTGACTTTAAGCCCACACTGTGGGGCATAATGTGGTGGCTTTGTGTGTATATGTGTGAGTGGGAGTGGGAGTCGGATCAGTCTCTGTCATCTCCTCTTACCATGTTATTCTAAATATATACACAATATTAATGAAAATAGCTTATTTATCATAAATGAAATGCAGACACGACTATAAAGCAGGTCCTTGGGTCTCCTCTTCCAACCAGGTTGCCATAATGACACAGTACTGCACAGACATCCCGGCCCCTCCACCTTGCACAATCCCCTGAGAACACTCTGAACTTTCCACAGTGCCAGACTCCACACACCTGCTCACAGGAGATAGTCTTACTCCAGGGCCCATCTCTCTTTTCCTATAAGTACTCAATAAATAGAGTGGTGCCCATTTATGCATTTTCCTAAGTCTGATTTACTTAATATATCACAAAATTATCATTCGAGGATGAAGCAAAGAGGGAGGCTACGGAGGCTGAATAGCCCAGCTGCATAGTGCACCATGGATTTGGGTGTGCTAAATCCAGTCCCCTTTGAGGACTTCTTATTAACATGAATTTATTGTCTAAGTACCTGATAAATAATTATTGGAATACATCTCCACAGGCATGTGCACATGTGTACAAAACCATTCCAAGACAATCAACAGGTCTCAAAAATGGCATAATCTAGGTTCAAAAAGAGGGAGAAAAACGTGTTTCTAACTGCCTTGCAATCGGCAATGCTCCTGGTGCCTGCAGTGGAGGGGGCATGCTACAAATTTTGTGTCAAGTCATGTCAGTGTTTCTCTATCCTGTCTACTTTCACAGTGTGTGCCCTTAAACCTGCAAAGGATAAGAAACCAATAAAACAAGCTTTAGAAAACCTCCTAATATCTTCTCCATTACAGTCACAAAGATTCAGCTAATGGTTGAAATTACAGCCTGGGAGGACTGAAAGAAGTACATGCTTGCAGTGCCCTCTGACTCCCAGCCGCTGGATGGAGAAGGGATGATTTCGTTTGTATTGTTATAATTTCTGGGAAAAAAGTGAAAAAGCTTCCACTTATTTCTTCACTCATTTTATTTTTTTATTTTTGTACTTTCTCTCCTATTTAAACTATTCCCACTTTCTGTACATATATATTACATAGGATGTTATGTATAGTCAACAGGCAATGCCATGAAAAATAAGAAAAACATGCTTCCAGTTACTTAATCCTTTTTGTACAAAAACACAGTGAGATAAAATATTCATTCAATCATATAAGTCAGCTCATATATTAACACATAAACTTTTTATTTCCACCAAAAATGTGAGTCAGTACAGCAGAGTAAGATAAAATGAGATCAGGGAGATATAGATTAAAATCATGGGTCTGCCACTTACTCTCTTTGTAACATTGGGTGAGTTACATAAACTTCCCTGAATGTCAACTATCTTACTTGAAAATGGTTATAATATTGCATATTTTTTAAAGTTCTTAGGAGAATTAAACAAGAAAGCAAATAAAAAACATCGAACATGACACGTGGTAACTGCTACTTTCACTGCCAAATAAGTCACTGCCCAGTGCTAAGGGACAGCCTCACCTGGATGCTCAGCCACATCTTCGAACTCACCATGGCCAAAAATGAGCCTGTCATCTTCCTTCCAACCCATTTGTCCTCGAGAATAACACCTCATGACCGATATTCATGAATTATCAGTTGTTGCTCCTTCTCTCTTACATTACATTCAATCAGTTGCTGAATCATCTGGGGTCCACTTCAGAACGACTTTCATAGTTTTCTCTCCCTCCCTGATTTCATGGCCACTGTGTTACTACAGGTATCCATAATCTCTCTTCAGGGTTATTGCAATTTTTATTGGTTTTCCTGCCTCTAGTTTCTACCCTTTCAAATTCACCCTCCCAATTCTACTAATCTTTTGAACTATAAATATGATCACATACTTGCCCTCCTTGAAATAATTCAATGACTCCCCTCTGTCTGTAGCTTGATTTTCCACTCCGATACATGGAATATACACAATCTTTATTGGCCTTGCTTGATTGTCATTTTTCTGCCACTTCTCAAGAGGCACTCTTTAAGCAGCCACTAGTTGTTCGTTCCTGAATGTGTCACACTTGCTTAAGCCTCTGGGCCTTTGTACATGCTATTTCTTTTAAAATGCTCTTCCTTTTTTGTTATTGAATTGTTGAACCCAAATCACTCCTTGAATTCAACTGAAAGGATTCCACCAGGGTCCATTGCATAACCCTTTATAATCGTAAGCTACTTGTAAATAAGTCTACTCTAGCGGTATATAATGATTTATTTAAATGTCTACTGTCTAACTAAATCAAGAGCTTGAGTTTTTTGTCTTTGACTCTTTAGTGTCTAGTGAAACACCTGACACCTCACCAGTCTCACTGCCTGTGCCGAATGAACGTGAGTGAATGAGGACTTGGAAATGGAGCATTCATTTATTGGAACTGACATGTGTCACAAGCATTATTGCAAAAGAAGGGCTGGTGGTTGTGAAGTGAAAATGCTGTGGACACTTAAACCTGAAGAGCTGAAAGAATTATAACTACCACACCAGAAAAGAAATGTCAAAATGAGTTTGCAGTGTTTATTTTAAATGTGTCCAGCCTGTTTCGGTTCCAGGAGATTTTGCTACTGTGTTTATCAAAATACGAATGTCTAACAAAAAATACGCAGGACTGCCATTGATTACCTTGAGGTGACCTACTAGAAAGCAATTTGTTAGTGTGGAGAAACACACCAATGACTTAAAGGCTACAGTGATCATCACTCATTTATTCAACAAATATTTATCTGAGAACCTAATATATATGAGGCACTGATTTTCCATAAAATTATTGTTTTTAATGAGACCAATGACAGTTGATATACTGCCATAGAAAAAAAGATCCCAAAAGTAATGTACTTTGGAGAGTATTAAAGTGCTTAGTTTCTGTATAAATTAATTTTCCCATTGCCCTGAACATAAATCATCTTCCTAGGAAAGATTACACTGTAGCTAGACCTTCCTCTAATTCAGCCTCAGACATAAAGAAAACATGGCATGTCAAGGTGAGATGGTCTGTTGAGGGTCCCCAAGATCACTCCCCTTCACTGATGCATTAGTAAATTCTGCTCTTCTTTTAGAAAAACTATATTTAATACCGATGGTCCTTTACATAACTAATTGGCTCCTAGACAACAGAATTATCTGAGTTCTCTTAAGGTAAAAAGTTCTTAACAACTGTAATAAGGCTAAGCAGACTGCAGCTTGAAGGCCAAATCTAGCCCAAAGCTTGTTTTTGTAAATAAAGTTTTATTGCAACACAGTGCATATCCATTAATTTACATATTGCCGATATCTGCTGTCTTCCCTAATGGCAGAGTTGAGTAGTTGTAACAGAGACGATATGGTTTGCAACACTAGATACATTTACTATCTGGTGCTTTACAAAAATTTTCCAATTCTTCTACTACAGGAACCAAGCTATAAATGGAGCTTTATTTCTAGAAACCCATTTCATAACATAAAAGTACCAAAATAGATCACATCAATAAGCTAAAGGAGAATTTTAATATATATGTATATATTATAAACTTACTCAACATGTCACAATTCAACACAATATAAAAACTACAGCATAAGTACTGTACTCCTTTTTGGGTAGTGCGTTTCTTAATGAGCAGGAAGAGCCTAAGCTTTATAAAAGAAGAGCCACTAAATATGAACAATGCCTTCTTTCTGAAACTGTGTTGCAAGCAAAGCCTTTCCTCGTTGCTTCAAAAATTTTCCAGCTGCATTAAAAATTAATGTCTAATCAAGAAATATTATTTTATGACTTGATATCCATTAATTACCTCACAAAGTTTTGAAGTGTGAAATTCCAGAGAGATCATTTCCTCATTGCCTTCTTTAACTGTCCCTTGGTTGAAGCATGGCAGCTGTCACAGACTGACTCCATGATGACAGCACTATTGCAGTCATTTTGTGGACATTATTATGGTGCCGGCTGTTATTTTTAGGGTCTCATTAGTAATTATAATTGTCCTAAGAACTCGGGGGAACAACTTGAACCACGGGACCAAAAAGGGGCCCACTGAGATTGAGCTTACTCTATGTCATAGCTTTGACTTTTCGAGGATCCCTATCTATGACCTAAATTATTCTTGCTAGAGCCAGATTTTTCTCTCTTCCTGATATATTCTATTAATTTTTTATTGTAATAGTGGTACATCAGAAATGCCGTATCATGAAATAGACTCTATAGAAAATTCTATTTGTCCTAAAGGATAATTCAGACACTGCTCTAACACATTTTTTCCATTGCCCACACATTTTTAGTCTGCCCTATATTTGGGTCTCAGGAGAGTAAGATCTCTACGTGAATTCTGCCCACACACTGCTACACTGCTGCCCTGGCTTCTCTGTGACAGATCTGGGTTGGCGTTTCTCTGTACTGACTGTACAACCTATGGTATTGTTTGCATGAGGAGCAAACAAGAGTTTCATTTTACACATTCAGCACCTCTGATCTTGAGCAGGAGCTGAAGTGTTGAGACCTGTTCTGAGGGATTTGCGGGGAGTCTCCAAATCTGTTACTGAGCATTTCGTTTTCAAAAGAAGTCCTGTCTGCCTTTCTGGGAATACCTCACAGCGTCCAAGAGAGGAACAGCCCAGACGTGGGGGAAATTCCCTTGCAAGTGGTGGTAAACAAAAGTCAGGATATAGCCCCAGGGAATCCAACAGAAGTTTAATTTTTAAAAAACTCAATATAGGAATGACTTCCTTTATTCATAAACTAATAATAGAAATGATTTTGGTAATAATAATAATGTCAGGTAAAATTTATTGAATCCTTGCTCTGTGCTATTCATTATATCAAATGATATTGATATAGTCAGGGGAGGTGAGCTATGGTCCATGGGCTGGCCAATCCTTTTTGTAAATAAAGTTTTATTAGAACATGGGCACAGTCATTTGTTTATGCATTGTTTATGGCTGCTTTCCTTCTGCAATGGCAGAGATGTAATGGTTGCAATAGAGAACATATGACCCATAAATCCTAAAATATTTACTATCTGGCCCCTTACAGGAAAAAATTTGCTGACCCTTGATATAGATTATCTCAAATAATTCTTGTGCAAATTCTGTGATGTAAGTACCATTATTATTCTCATGTAAACAAGGAAATTAAAATTCAAAAGGTTAGGTAATTTTTCCATGGTCACAAAGTAGGATGCAGAGTCTAGAATTTGGGAAGTATCTATGCCACAACCCTATATAGTCTCACAGGGTTTTATAGTGACCTTAGGGAAATAATGTCACCTACCTGATCCTCAGCTCCCTCATATACAAAGGAGGGCTTTGCACTAAGTGGCAGCCATGGTGTTTCCCATCTATAACTTTGTGCATGTCTAACTGCTTTGCCAATTCACACAGCAAAGATGAAGTCACAGTTTGCTATGGAAAGTATGATATCCATTAATGCCAAAAAAGATTTTCCAAATGCCACTCAGGAAAGGGATTTCAGAGAAATAACTAGAAGAGCAAAATGAAATCATCACTGATTTACCAAGAAATAATGCCAGAGAACTATTCTCTATCATTAAATCACACGAATATCTTATTCCCCACAGTACCATGAGTGAAATTATTATCAATAGCTCCAGGATAAGAGTTACAATAAACACCTGTAAAATATACAAATTAGCCTTGAGTTTCATGAGATGTGTTATTACAGAACCTTCTGATGACCTCCCCAGCTCTCTGATTCCCCTCTGATGTGAGCAGGTTTTCTTTCGTAAGTACTCCCTCCCCTTCGCTTTGATTCCTAGGTGTTGAGGTAGAACCTCACACACTGCTCTGTGGCCCATTTGTTCAGAGATCCATTTCTTGCTCATCAACGTCACAGAGGTGCTATCCCATGCAGACAGTATTTTCTAGGCCCAGCATAACTGCTGCTGGCTGGGTTCATCCCATAGGAGCCACTGATTGCAGGACAGAGTGAAACGTCTCCTGTGTTCACTCCTCTCTCTCCTCCCTTCCTACCCCTTGTCTTCGGCAGCATCTCTGGAAGTGGTCGTTTCTCTTCCATGGCTCTGGCTTAGCTCCCACTGGAAGACTGATCATGATTCTAGCTTCTTTTACCTGGACTCTGGTAACCCTTTTCCTATTGTTGCTAATCTCTGGGTTACCTCACTGCTCTGTTCTGGTTTCTTGGTCATTATACCACCTGTGTAACTAGGTCACTGTCTTAATTTTTTAAAATTTTTCATGATAATAACTTGAGAAATCAACTCTTTTGTTTTAAAGAGTCTTATGTTTTCTTAGATTTCCTCAAGAAATTCACAACATTTAGTCAGATTCAAACCATCCAGGCTTTTGTCACAAACATCAGCCTCAGCAGACAAGCCTCTAAATGTACGTGTTTTTCCTGTCCATCCTCAACCCACCCTGGAGATTCTTTAGAATGAGCCCTATTGCTTCTAGTAGCTGAAACAGTTCTGACCATTCACACATTCATCTAAACCTTTGAATTTAATGAAAAGTTTTCCAGTGAAGACTCATTAATTGCTATAACTGAGAATATGCAAAAGAAAAGCATGGCACACAATACTCATTGTTCAGGAATTTGTAAGTCTCTCTGGGCAGGTATGATATATTCATATAAAATTATTCAGTGACAAAGTGAGGTATGTGATTAAACACCTAAGTGGAAGGAAGAGACAGTAATGGCCATTACTGCAATCTGGAAGGAGAGAAATCACTGTGAGTGGGAATCGTTGGGAAAGGTTTCAGGTCAAGAACCAGGACAAAGGTGAATGCCTTGGATGGAGAAAGGACATTTTCAGCAGCGGACAGCGTACACAAAAGCACAGTGTGGTCCAAGTCCTAGCTAATAATTACTCATTTATATGTGAATAGGGAAGAGTGATTAGACATTTAATGATGAGCAAGAAAGTGCCTTCTGACCTTACAGAAACAGTAGTGTGTGAGGAAAGGAATACTGACTTTGAGGTCAGACCAACCTGTGTTTGGATCCTGTCTCTGCCTGCCCTGTTGGCACGACTGTGCATCCTTTTTTTAACCTCTCTGCATTTCAGTTTCCTCAAGTGCAAAATGATGATGAGAATCCCTTACAAGTTTGATAGGAACAGGAAGCAAGTAGTGTCCATAAATTATACAACAGGATATCTGACTGACCATGGGCATTCAATTAACAGTGGTAGGGGTTGGTATCATTGTTTGTGTTTGAGTTTCAGTCAGTAAATCAATTAGCTAGTCTCCATTGTGTACTAACTGACGACCTTTTACTCTCCCAGAATTCTTGTGGGGATTAAACAGGAGGATATATGGAAAAGCATTCCCTAAAACTGCCTGGCACAGAGAAGGTTTTCCACTTGGTAATTACCATTGATGTTGTCATATATAGGTGCTCTCAGGGGTGTTATAATAAACATGCAATCTCTGCTCTCAAGGAGTATGCCATTTTATATGAGAACCTAGCATGTCAAAAAGAAAATACAGTGTAACTCTGTGTACGTGTATGTGTCGGTGCGTGTGTGTGAGTGTGTGATGCTGCCTGGAAAGTCCTGTGCTGAGACAGCGTCCTCAAAGCAGGCTGGATTAGACAAAGTTTCCACTAGGAAGTGAAGAGAAAGTCCAAATCAGAGTTGGGAAAGAAATTCTTAAGGACCAGTACTGAAGTCGGGTCTATGATGTGAACAAGAACTCAGGTCAGGCATGACTCACTATGTGAAAGGCAGGCTTGTTGAAATGGCGTTTGCCAAATGTCTGGGGTTGGGTTTGTCTGTATGTAAAAGTGGATGGTGCAAGGGATTTGGGTGGGAGCAGTGGATTGAAAGTTTTAGGTCTATGTGGGACAATTATTAAGGCATATAAAACCAGCCATTATTTTTGGAGTGCTACTTACAAGTTGACAGTCACAGAGAGACTGGAGAAATGGCCTTATATGAAATCTGTGGCTCTGAATGTTCTGTGGTCAAACCTCCTTCTCAGGGGGCAAGGACAAGGGGCAAAGAAATTAGTTACAAATAGACTAAATGAACATGCCTCTAAATAGGAGGGCCTGCCACAAGATCTTTAAAGCTAACATTTAGGCAGAGGCAAAATGATCATCTTTGTTGTGTTAACCCTCTCTCAGGGCCAAATGAATTGCAGCTTCATCATTGTTAATTCTGCCAAGGAAGGAAATTATTTACAATTATATCTTGCCCCTTTGTCATTTACCCATATCCAAATGTTCCGTGAAGTTGTAACTACTTTTCTTTGTTTTATTAGGTCAATTACTGGGACTCCAGGGCTGTGGCTAAGGGCAAAATGATACTATTTCATCAAAGACATAAATTTTTAGGAATTAATGATAATTGAGCCAATTCCCACCCATAAACAGAACTTGTGGTACGTGAAACATTAAAATAAAATGTTTTATAATTCTGTTATATGGAAATATTTATTTAGATTATGTTTTAAAAATAATATGGTATAATTTGAGCACACAGAAAGCCTATATGAAGGTATATTTTTTCAGTCATTATAGTCATTTGTTTTATCATTTATAACTGGAGCAAGTTATGAGTTTTTTTCAGGGTGGTATGAAGAAAGAACACTCGTTAAAAAGTCACATAATAGGCTGTAGCTCTGTCTCATGTGAAATGTCAGTGAATCTTATTTTTTTCTTTTAATTTTCATCTATGAAAAGATATGATTTGAATAAACAGTTGATATCACTCTTTAAGTCCCCAATAATGCTTTGATTCTAAGAATTCCCCCATTGGATAGATCATATCTGAGTGCTATTCTACTCCTGAAAAGTATTTCAAATGGAAATCTAAACATTTTAACATTATTTTACTGTTCTACTCTATAATCACTATTTATTATTTCATTTGTTCATTAAATATGTTGGTCACTTAAAAATGCTTTCTGAATGCTAGTTATGTTGATAACATTGTGCTTACTGTTGTGAGATTGGAATTTTATTAGGAAAAATCTTAGAATTAAAGACTTGCATTGTATTTATAAATTGTATTATTATCATCATCATAAAGAGGTAGATGTGAACTGTATCAACCATTAACTAGAAATGGGAAAGCCACAAATGATCACTTTCCTTGTAATGCAGAGCCAAGAAACGGGGATAATAACCTTGGCCAAATATTTCTTATCCTTTCTCCAGAAAAAAATCCATTAAACATTTGTCTCCCCTATAAACTGTGAACTGCTTTGAGATTGTGGTTTTGTCTTTGAATGTTCATCATACATGGAGCTCATTAAAACTGAATGATCAAATAAGTGAGTAACAGAGTGCGTGAAAGAGAGAAATATAGTTAGATGTTTACCTAGTAACTTACAGGAGAAGAACACTTTGCTCTCCAAATTCTTGGGGGAAAAATACATGTATCAAGCCACAATCTCTCAATAAACAATTTGCTCATTAATTGAGTATAGGGAGGAAAAGTACTGTGGACATATTATCAACTAGTAGCACATATTTAAAATGAAAAAGTTAAAATATAGGAAACGTTTGCTGGGCAGGTATTATTTATGGTAGCTATCATGCTTTGCCTTGGTGAGCACAGTCCATTTAACATACGAATTATAAAATAGAAAATTCAGTGCTAGTGGTATTCAAATGTTGGATTACTTTGGACCTAGGCACTATTATATCTCATATTGGTACCATTTTAATTAAAATGATGTGGACAGCTAAAAAGGCCAGATGAGGTTCTCATGAGGGCATATATGGAGACTACCAGCCAAAGCGAGAGTTTTAACTGCAATTATGACAAGCTGATTCAGTGCTAGCTATGAGGGAAGGAGGGAAAGATAAAGGAATGGCTTAAGAGTCACATCCTGAACTTTTGGGTGAGAGACTCTTTACTGACCAATTTTTGATGTCACAAAGGGAGAGCAAGCAGCTTTAATATCTATCTACTTGTAACCAGTATTAAAGGGGTCAGCTTGAAATGAGCTACTGGAGAATCAATGAATAGTGAACTTTTAAAAAGCTAGCATTTTCTACCTACTCTCCCATCCAAGTACTAACTAGGCCCGACCCTGCTTAACTTCTGAGATCAGATGAGATCAGGTACCTTCAGGGTGGTATTGCTGCAGACTCTACCTACTCTATACTCCCCACTCCCACAACTCTCTCAACCTACGAAAGTGACAAATATCTTCCCTATGACACATGTAACATGTAGAAGCTGCAGTCATCTGAAATGTTATTTAAAATTTCAAGCCTGTCATCCTTCGTTTGAAATACCACAATTTCCACCGACATGAAACTTTACTATGTTCCTACTACTTGGCTTTCTTCTGGATTTCAATCCATTCTATGATTGAGGCAAAATGGCACCAGCTAATACCCAGTGTGACCCAACAGGACATTATCTGAGAGAACATTCAGTAAAAAAGAAAGCAGCTCTTCTAGTTTTGTTCCCTGGGATTCACAGACAGATTGAGCCCAAATCCCTCCCACCATCACCACTGCATGGCACTCTCAGCTTTAAATCCTTATCAGGATAGTTATCCTTTTGTAACTCATTTTTCCGATTAAGGCCACCCTTGATCACCATTTGAAACCATTATTCATCTGGATACAGATGACAGCTAGCCAGAGAAACACACATGATTCACACTAAGCATTATTATCACACTAAGTATAATTACTCCCCTCCCCCAAATGGGACAGCCCATAAAAATAAATATGCTAGTGTCACAGTATTTTATAAAATATTTTCTTATGTCAAATATATGAGTTTGAAGATAGTTTGACAATCTATTTTCTAAGCAACAAATGTGCTAAGAATCAAAGATGATTAAAGGTGTGAGAGATTGTGTTTATGGATGGAAAAGAATCACATCATACTTAATATGACATAAGTTATAACGATAGGTTGATATTAGGAAGATTAATTTTCTGTAGTTATAATGACAAGTTTTCTCATGACAAACGTTATGAATGACACAGGACTCTAAACCCCAGGGAAAAGCTCTATGGAATCCATGTTCTACCAGCTGAAGATAGTCTTTTATGTTTCTTATCCACTTTGAATCGATTCTTCAGTGAGACCTAATGTAAATTTTTGAAAATGCATTTAAAAATGAAAACATATCAGCATCTTTGTGTAATTTTGTTTTATAATTTCTTAGGAAAGAACGTAGTGTCATGGTTCCCATTGTGAAATGTCTCTGCCCCTAGTCTCTCATCACTCTGTCTAGCTCAAAGCTGCTGGAGCAAACTAACATATTACTTGAATCCTGACACTTCCCTGCTCTTCTTGGCCTAACCTCACATTATGCTTGGCTTTTCAGCCTGTGGACCTCCACAGCTGAGGCTATTGAGCACCCACCTATAGGTTCAGCTCCAGACTTTAAAACTAAACTAAATCCATGCATATTTTCATAAAAACTCCCATGAAAAAGATTAAAAATATCTGTTCAACAGGACTAGGTTACTAATTGTGTTTGGAGAGTGAGGGCGACTCAACAGCTCTTCCTACATGCCTTGGTCTATTATAACCCAGACCATGTTACTGCCCTGTGCTGCTTCAAACCTTTGAATCACTCTCCCTGGCATTGAAACTCTACCGTAGCCTCCTTCCAAGGACTGTAAAATGTGCTACACGATCTGTCCTCCTGCTGGTACTCTTCAACCTCAGCTCCACATGTGCACACAAACAGTTCACCAGACAAACTTCCAAACTCCGTTCAGTCTCTGCACCTTCACACGTCCCGTGACCTCTGCCTGTGCTTTCTTCATGCCTGGTTCTTTCTTTTTCTTCAAGTCTCAGCTTAAATACCACCACACAGACTTCTCTTTCTTTGATCACTATAGCTAAAAAAAAACATCCTCCTTGGCTCCACTACTCTCTAGTAAAGCTCTGTTTGCTCTCTTTAAATCATTTATAATTTTAATTTTTGAGTACATGTTTCATGAGATCATTTTTTGTCTTATTAACCACTATGTCTGCAGAAACCAGCACTTGCCTGAGATTATGTTGATGAATAAATGAATGAATGCATGAATTCCAATACACTCATGCTTCTTCTAAACTTCTAAACATGACTTTATCTGGGCATGAAGTTACATTCCTGCCCTATGCAGTTACTCATGTCATCGGCTTACAAAATTAAGTCATGCTTAGTCTAGCATTTAAGTTCCACTGCTGTCAGACTCCCATACTCTCATTTCTGCCCTGTTTTGTACTATTTCATTATAGAAGCTATGGAGCTCATCTAGGTTGGTTTACTCCATCACCATCAAACAGGTTTGGTGGTTTCTGCCCACCAAGCTATCTCAAGAGGTAACCTCTATCCAGAGTGCACATATATACTGATGTGCCCATTGAGCTGCAGCTCAAGTCTCTTCCAAGAAATTTCCTGACTTATAAATGTTCAGTGGGTCATACTCTTTCTCTTAATTGTTATGAATTATGTACTGCTGTGCTCTTTTAGAAATTTTTTATCTACTACTTTGGATCACTTTAATTTTTTTTTAATTCTACCTTATAATGCTATTAAAATAGTCATATCTGCATTGTTTCTCCACAGGTACACCATCACAACTTGAGAATAATTTTTCTTATTTTTCTCTGTTTCCCCTAAAATGTCTTATATACTATAGGAGTCCAAATATATTCAGTGTTTCTGTAATTGGTTTATTCACATGGAAACATTTTCGCAGCACTAATTGGGAAATCTGTTAAGTATGAACAGAGAAATTTGGAACTCACTCTTGTCATATATGGTCGTATTTTATATTTGGAAATATTTTGGTTGACTCAAAACTCTAAGGTAATAGAGAAATTAGTTTTGCTTGGTACTAAATATATTTACACATATATTTTTTGTTTTGTTTTAGAATATAGAAAAAAATAAACTACTAGTTACTATCATAATTAATGAACTGTGAGTGGACACAAGGGGTTGCTAAGTAAACAGTTCTCTGTTGAGGCTAATGTGATGTCTGAGAGATTCCCGAGTGCTGTCCCTCCTTTGCTCAATGAGCACCCTTACGTACTTTGTTGCCTGGTGATTAGTCTACTGACCATTCCATGCTAAAGTAATTGAATCAACAGTGCAGCTATAAACTAGAGAGAGATTTGGGGACTTTGAATCAGAGAGCAATAGTAAGTTTATTGTGTCTAAAAGTAGTCTGGTCGAATCTCTCTTTCAATTATTTGAATAGAAGCTTTATAGGTAATAAAAAAGCCTAATAGATGAGGTAATATTTTAATATTCTTCTCTTTAAGCAAAACATTGATAGTAAATGAATCTCAAAGCCCGAAATTGCAGAATTGTCGATAGAATCCTTTATTTTCCAGATGCTCTAAATTCCAGGGCTATTGATGAATAAAGCAATTATTATAGAACAATTCCCACTAGATTCACAAGGAAAAATTAAAATGAGGTTTGGAAACCTGAGTAAAATAAAATGTACTTCTGGCTCAAGACAGTAGACATAATCATATGCACTGTCCTCTATTTTCATGTCAAGTCCTCAGAAGTGATAGAGGACTCATTAAAATATGTATACTCTGATACATAATAATGCTGACAAAGAGAAGCCAACCAGAAACTTTGAGGAACCTCTAAAAGATACAAAGTCGATGAGATGAACATAAAGAAGGAGACTGTATTTTAATACATATAAAGAAGTGATACCTAAAGTATTCCGTGCCCAGAAGTGGTGAATGCTAGAAGTAGACAGGAGACCAAGATCATATAACAATATAATTGGATGAAAAAAGTAGAAATTTCAGATGAAAATGTCAACCTCTTCAGATCTTCCTTCTTTCTCTTGAGCAAAGCAGCAATCATAGGACTAATTATTCTGAAGTGGAAAACATGGACTGTGAGAACGACAGTCCTCTGGAGCAGCCATAACCTACAGTGGTCGTGCACATATCATATCTCACCCACCCACAAATCTCATTCTTCCTCAGATCAGGTTACAGAACAAGCTAGGAAAGACTCACAAGCAAGTGGCATATAGACAGCAGGTCATTTAATAGGAAATAATCATTAAAGATGAGCACATGGTCAAAAATCAGAACACATTAATAAATACCAACACTGTGGCAGAGAGAATGCACCTCAAATATCACTGATAATAAGAAAAATTAATATACTCAGAGAGTGAGAGAATATCACATGTAAAATAAGAAATATAAGCCATTATTAATATTTTTAAAGTGAGAATTTTGCATGGAAAAAATGGAAAATTTAAAATAAAGATATCAGTAGATTGGCTGGATAGTATACTGGGAAAAACAAATAAACAATCTCAAGAGCTCGAAGAGCCCATGAAACATAAGGCACAAAGAGATGGAAGGTCTAAAATAAATATTTTGAGCAATTGAGGATAAACTTGGAATTTCTACTAATTGTTTAATAGGAGTTTTAGGAGAACATAATGAGAAAAATTTCCTAGAACTGAGAGAAGGCAGGACTCCTTTTATATTAAAGCATTACATGTTCTAAGTAAATAAAAACAACACAGCCAAAACAATATATTAATAGTAATATTTCAGAACATCAAGACAAAAGGAGACATAATTTACACTTTTTCCACAATTAAATATAACCAGATTACCTAGAAGGAAGAGAATCAGATCAATATCTGACTTCTCAGCAGCTATACATGATTCAAGAAGCCAACAAAGTAGTATTGTCCAAGAGTTAAGAGAAAATTATGTTTTTTCTTTCCTTTTCTCCTTCCCTCTCTTTCCCCTTTCTTCTCTATCTCTTTATAGTACAATGTTTTGTTTTGACTTTTAAACATTTGACTTCTCATTAGTTAACTTTTGTAGAACTAAAAATTTTCTGGAAAAGACAAATTGATTAATATAAGATGAAAAGTTCAAAAAATGAAACAAAAGGATAAATGGCAAGGAGAAAATGAAACAAAAACATTAAATATAGAAGACCAGTGGGACTTGTTACTTCTGATCTCATCTTGCAGTTTGATGAAGGTAACTTAACGGTGACTTTTTGAATCACTTAAATATTTATGCATTTTGATTATCAACAACCATTTATAGAAGAACTAGTAACAAGAATAACTTGAAAAAAGTATTAAAAATTTATACTGAAACTTCATTTCCAATAACAATGTTGTAACAGGGACCATATTTATCTTGCATCTTGAAACAACTAAAAAACAGGGCAAAATGTATGAAATAATGGTTTTTAAAGCATTGAACATTAGAACAGAAGTGCCTGAGATTTAAAAAAAAAAAAAAAAAAACTGAGGAAAGTCCAACACTTTTCCTATTGAATGACTTTAGAGTGTTTTCAAGACACAGCAGAGAGAGGGTGACTCTAGGAGAAAGCTTGCAAACTCCTCAGTTGAGAAGAATAAGCTGAAAGTCCTGGGAGACCAAGATGGCCATAGTTTATTCTTTAAAGAATGTAAAGAAAAACAGAAAAAGAAAAATATATGACAGAGTCTGTATACGGCCTGCAAACCATAAAATATTTACTACCAAACCATTTACAGGAAAGGTTCACTAACCTCTGACACTGAGAGAACACCAGAGACTTTCAGAGCTGCCTCCTCTTGAATACTCTTCAGAGTACAGTAGTCTGCCCTTATCTTCAGTTTCAGTTGCCCGCTGGCAACCATGGTCTGAAAATAGGAAAGTACAGTATAAGATATTTTGAAAGAGACAGAGAGAGAGAGAGAGAGAGAACATCCATATAACTTTTATTACAGTCTATTGTTATAATTGTTTTATTATTAACTATTCTTGTTAATCTTTTACTGTGCCTAATTTATAAATTAAATTTTATAAAAGGTATATATGTGTAGGAAAAAACACAGTATATATAAAGTTTGATACTATCTGTGGTTTTGGGCATCCACTGGTAGTCTTGGAACATATCCACTGTGAATAAGGGGGGACTCCTGTATTTGTGAGGGCATGCATGTGCAACATCTACCTGAGGCTAGGAGAAAGACTACTTAAAAGCATTAAAAGAATGAGTACTAGGAACTTACGTAATGCCAGGAATAGTGCTGGCTCTCTGAAGCCAGGCTGGAAAATTTTGTATACTGCAAAACTAAGGTTCTTATATGAGGGAGAAATAAAGACTTTCTCAGACAAACAAACACGGAAGCAATCTGTCAAGAAAAGTCCTGCCCTGCAGGAAGTACTCAGAACTGTATTATGCAGAGATCAGCACAATAGACACCCACCAGTGTAAAATTGTCCAAAAGCTAAAGGTCAGAGCTCAGATACCACAATGGCTTAACCGGTAAAAACAGCAATAAAGTTCTACTCAACAGGGTGAACAGAAATCCACCCTACTTATCAATTCTTTCAAAAAATGTGAATGGTTTTAACTTCTCACTCAAAAGACATAGGCTGGCTAAATTGATTAAAAAAACATATAAGCCAAGTAGCTGCTATCTCCAGGAAACACAACTAAGCCACAAGGACTCATTCAGATGCAAGGTGAATGGATGAAAAACAATATTCCATGCAAATGGAAACCAAAAGAAAGCTGGTGTAGCCATTCTAATATCAGATAACAAAGACTTCAAATCAACGAAAGTAAAGGAGGTAAAAATGATCATTATATAATGATGAAGGAAACAGTTCAATAATTAGACATAACAATCCTAAATATTTATTTTTCTAACACAGGTGCTTCCAGATTCATAAAGCAACTCAACTTGATCTAAACAAAATGATAAACAACAGCATCTTAATAGCCAGGGACTTCAACACTGCACTGATAAGAATGGGACAGATCCTCCAAGCAGAAAGTAAACAAAGAAACAATGGACTTAAATAGGACTCTAGAAAAAATGGGCCCAATAGACATTTACAGAACATTCTACCTAAACACTGCTGAATACATGTTATTTTCATCAGCTCATGGAACATTATGTAAGATGGATCACATCCTATGCCACAAAATAGATCTCAACAAATTTAAAAAAAAATAGAAATTACACCAAGTATCTTCTCAGACCACAATAAAATTAGAAATAAATTCCAACAGAAAAATTCAACCCTACAAAAAGTCATGTAAATAAAACAACCTAATGCTGAACAATTATTGGGACAAGGAGGAAATTAAGATGGAAATCAAAAGATTCCTCAAACTAAATGACAAAGGTGACACAAGTTATCAAAATCTAAGGGATTCAGCAAAAGCAGCCCTAAGACAAAAATTCATAGCCTTAAATGCCACATCCAAAACACACAAACATCAGAAATTAACAATCTAATGAATCATCTCAAGGAACTGAAAAGGGAAGAGCAAACCAATACCAAATCCAACGAAGAAAAAGAATAACTAAGGTCAGAGAAGAACTAAATGAAATTGATATAACAAAAGAATTACACAGAAGATTAATGATACAAAAAGTTGGTTATTTGAAAAGATAAACAAAATTGACAGGACTTTACCTAGACTAACTAGAAACAGAAAAGACCTAATAATCTCAATCAGAAATGAAAAAGGAGATATTACTACTGATACCACAGAAATGCATACTATTATCTCTGAATAATATAAAAATCACTATACATATAAACTTCAAAATGTTGAGGAAAGGAAAAATTCTGGGAAACACACAACCTCCCTAGGCTCAATCAGGAAGAAATAGAACTCCTGAACAGATCAATATCAATGAATGAAATTGAAGCAGCAATAAAAATACCTCCCAAGAAAAAAAGTCCCAGATGAGATAGTTTCGCATCCAAATTTTACCAGAACTATGAAGAAGAACTGGTACCTATATTGCAGGAATTATTTCATAACATCAAGAAGGAAGGAATCCTCCCCAACTTATTCTATGAAGCCAATATCACCTTGATACCAAAGCCAGGAAATCATACAACAAAAAAATAATACTACAGACCAATATCTCTTATGAATATAGATGCAAAAATTCTCAATAAAATCCTAGCAAACCAAATTCAGCTGCACATCAAAAAAATAATACACCATGACCAAGTGGGCTTCATCCCAGAGATGCAAGGATGGTTCCACATACTAAAATTTATAAATGGGATTCACCACATAAATAGAAGCAAACACAAAGACTACATGATCCTCTCAGTAGACTTAGAAAAAGCATTTGACAAAATTCAGCATTCCTTTATGGTAAGAACTCTTAACAAAATAGGCATAGATGGAACATACATCAAAATTATAAAAGCCATGTACAACAAACCC
>CAUYSK010077585.1:0-20679 GCA_963575035.1 Avahi laniger | reverse complement strand
TTTTTTCAACTTTATAGAAAGGATTTCATGCTCTATAAAACCCTCTAAGCCTTTCAGTCAACATTGCATTTTCTAAGATTTGTCCACACCATAGTATGTAGCTGTAGCTTATCCTTTTGGTTACTGTATTTTAAGGTAATGCTCCGTTGTATGTATAAACAATTTTCTGATTCATTTTCATGCTGGTGGGCATTTTGATTATTTCTAATTTTTTGTTTTAAATATTAAATACTTTTCAGAAATAAATTTATAGATTTTTTACAGATATGCCAATTCCACCTAACAGATTTGAGGGAAAGAGCCAAGTCATTTTTTTTTTCTTTTTTTTTTTTTTTTTTTTTTTTTTTTGCACCTTGAAAATTCGAAAGGGGACTACTGGTATCAATTCTAAGGCAGACATCTCCCTTCATTGCCCACCGTTCCTGCTTCTGGTGATAAGTTACCTCCAGCATCTCTGAGTCTAGGGATAACTCAGGCAAAGTCAGACTCCAACTCCCCAACCCTAAATTCTAACCTATCCCCACAGGGCTCGGCCACATTGAAATAGTCAGACCTAGGGATGTGATTAAGTAAGGGAAGGTACAGGGGGTCTAGGCAGCATATTATAAAACTGGAAGCACAGTAGGTTTGTTTACACCAATATCACCACAAACATGTGAGAAATCCATTGCTCTGTAATGTTATAACAGACACGATATTACTAGATGATAGAAATATTTCAGCTCCATTATAATCTTATGGGACAGTATATGTGATTCGTCATTGACCAAAGTGTCATTATGCAGAACATGACTGTATATCCTTTTCCAAGCCATTTTAATGGAAATATTCATCATTGTAGGTATTTTATATGAAAATCGCATTTGCATTTAAATATTTCAGTGCTACAAGAGGAAGTGACTAATGCTATCTCCTGTATTTGAGTATTATGTAAAAGTGATTGTTGCACTATCTTTACATATATACTCAAGATAACATCCTTTAGATTGTGTTCATTCATTAGAGCTTATGTGGTTCTGGCTTTATCTCTATTTCTTTTGCAGCTGCTCTTGAAACTGAGCACTCCCTCAAATGATTGTTATGCATCTGGTTTTATTTTATGCCCCAAATCAGTACAATTTAGCTCTTATTCAAATTAATCTAGGTTCCAAAACATGACTGAATTCAATATATGCAACATTTTCCTATTTTGTGAAAAATTCTCTAGTTTGGATTTTGACATTTTGACATTATTCAGATGGCACACATGAAATGATTCTAAAGAAGTAATATCATTTTTTTAAAATATATAAAAAATGTCTTTGGTTCTTTAGAAGCATTCATGAATACGAACAATTTGAAAATATCCAAGTAGGAGATTGGTTATTAAGACAGCAGCAAGTCTTTCACTTCACACAGGCATAATTAACTGAAGCTTCTTTGAACACTTTCCCTCACCAGATTAGCCAACATTCACATGTGTCAAAACTTGACATACCCTATCAGGAAATATTCAGAGCAAATTTGCTTTCTATTCTCTTATGTGCAGTTCATCACTCCTTCTTATTCTGTTTATCTGGCATATGTTGAGGTCCTTTGAAACATATGCCATAGCATTTTTTCTAGGAAAGGATTTTTTTTCTATTTGAATGGATATGAAAATTTATAGATGCTAAATACTTTTTTATTTGCATTTGTTTTAAACAAAATATATTTTAACCAAAGATTTGTGATAACAATATTCAGGCTTTCTATGAGCTTCAAAACTTCTTTTCCTTGTATTTGCATGACTGATAATTGCTTATTTCCCCCCAAAAGTCTTATGTATCATTTGATTATCTTAAATCTTGATGGGCAGTAACCTTTTGTTCAACACCCTTAAACAACATTTAGAAAGTAAAATCAGAAATAATTAAGCTTCATGAAGACACCAAAGAATTTTGACATATGATATCTTAACCGCAAATATCGTAATTGGCATTCAGATAAAGGAGATAATATATCTGCCTTTTAAAAAGACATCTACAAACTCTTTTAAAAGACTCGAAATTAAATTCTTTAGCTTTTGATTATTTATTTCAAATCAACCAAACTAACATAACTCTTTAGAGCCCTTTTAATAATGAATTATGTTTATTATGAAATAATACACTTGCCACTAATCTATTACGTAAGTCAATGAAGACATCAATACATTCTCTAGTCATGTCTATATATATGGACAGAAACTACTGGATGTAATTTGAAAAAAAAATATTTATTTTAAAAATTTTACCAGTTTCTTTCTGCCAAAGAGATGCTAAGTCAACATTTTAGCCCAATTAGTATTATCATAATCCTCCTCTGGAGTGGTCATCACAAGGGGCACAAATATCTTCACCTTTTTTGCCCAATGAGAGTGAGCTATCCACATACCTCCTCCCAAAATTTTCATGTCACCAATTTTCTAATCATGTTCCTTGAAAGTCCCGGACCATCCAGCCAAACCATTGACTACCACCCATAAATTGCTATATAATCACACATCTGGTCATGTCTTTTCCCAAGAAAAATGAAAAACTAGCTGTACTGCTTGATGGTCTACCAATTGGTAGGTCTTCCTTTTTACTACTGTCCTTCAGGGATGTCCTAGAAATAAGTTCTAGTGCTGTAGCTGTCTCCCTATGAGTGGTGCCTATATATTGTACAAAACCATTTGGAACTAAACATCAATCTTCTCTTCTGCCAACTAATTGTAGGAAACTCTCCATAAAGCCCTTAGTGCAGGCTGGGAGAAAGAAGGCAGTGTAGCAGGAGTGGGAACCATGGGCATCTGAGCCACTTCTTCATGTAACTAACTTGTGCATGCAGGGCCTGCTCAGGCTTGATCATGTTAACACCACTTCCATTTGATGATGAAATATTGCTGTGCATGCCCAAATTCATGGGTTGGTAGGTAAAATAACACCCTCTTTATGGTGAGAAGCTCATGGTATCTTCTCCTTTCTATTTGAAGGATTCTCTTTAGTATTTCTTGTAGGGAATGCCTAGTGGTAATATCCCTCAGATCTTGTTTATCTGGGAATGTTTTAATATCTCCTTCATTTTTGAAGGACATTTTGCTGTATATGGAGAATTCTTGGTTAACAGGTTTTTTTCCTCCTTTTGAGACTTTAAATACATCATCCCACTGTCTTTGGGTTACAAGGTTTCTGTTGAGAAAGTCACTAATAATCTTATCAAAGATTCCTTGTACATGACGAATTACTTTTCTCTTGTCACTTTCAAGATTCTCTCTATGTCTTTTGACAGTTTGATTATAATGTGTCTTCATGTGTGTCTCTTTAGACTTACTTTAAGTTGGTTGAGCACCTTGGATTTATATATTTATGTCTTTCCTCTAATTTGTGAAGTTTGGGCCCATTATTATTTCAAATAATTTGTTTTCTCTTTCTCTCTTTCTTGTCTATTTCTAGGACTTTCAGAGTGTATATTTTGTTCTGCTTGATGATATTACATAAGTCCCTTAGCTCTGTTTACTTTTCTTCATTCTCTTTTTCTTCTTGCTCCTCACATCTAATAATTTAAAATTTCCTATATTTACATTTACTGATTCTTTTTTCTGCATTCTGATATTGAAACAGCCTATTGAACATTTTCTTTTCTTTTTTTTATATTTCAGCTCCAGAAATTATTTTTGGTTTCTCTTTATGTATGAGAGAAATTCTGCAATATATTCATGCAGTTATCTATGTAAGTATAGATTTTGATTTCCTGTTTTATTTTATGATTTATAGTCCATTAATGATTTATGATGCTAAAATCGACCCATACTTGGCCAGTGGAAGTCACTGCAAGCAGGTTTCTATGTTTTTTGGACAAATCCTCATCATTTGATGAGAACTTCTTTTTTATTTTTTTCTAGCCCAAATTGTTGTTCCAAGATCATTTTCAATTTTCCCTTCCCTAATGCTGGAGTCCATAATTTCTCCAAGTATCCCTAATTTCTTTTGGTAGAGAATGGTATTTAGAAGCCAAGATATGCATGTTGGAGGTGCTCATTTCTACTGACATTTCATTGCTTCTAGGCCTTTTTAGTAAACAGAGCTATGCAACATAATCATATGTAAATACACACATTTACAGTTCTATATATCTATCTAGATATAGATATATACAAAGACAGAGTTGATCCTTATTATCTGCAGTAGCTATTTTCTATAAAATCACCGCAACACTGAATTAGCAAATAGTGAACCATGACTCCTAGGAGAAGTACAGGGTTAGGATCCTGTGAAACTCTAGTCACAATATTTTTATTGATCAATCAGTATGTAACGATGTTCTTGTGTGTTTTTATTTAGATACCTTATTTAGTATATCTTTTTGATTCATAACATTGAACTTGCAGCCAGTTGCACTATAACTCATACCTGCACAAAGCATATTAAATATGTGTATTTTCTCATTAAGGCATGTTGCAGCCATCTTGTAATTCAAAACACTAGACAATATGTCAGCAATGTGCTTAGGAACATTTTAAATATCAATATCACGAAGAGGAGGCAAGATGGTGGAGGAGAGACACTACCAGCCAGAGCAACTCTGCAAGAAGAAGAATTTTTAGATGAAAGAGAAAAAAACAAACAGATGGACAAACTTAGATCAGATGAGGGTCGGAAGGAAGGATGCTTGAACCTACAGGAGACTCCACAGGAAGAGGCTGTGGAGCATAATTGAAAGGAGAAAGTCATTGGTGGAGATTAAGCCCTGAGAGGCTTGGATACCAGTGAGAAGCATAGGTGAAGCAGTTAAAATTTCCATCCCTTACATCTTGGACTGTTGGTGGGCTGCTCACTGGTGACAGCACTCTATGGGCTGGAGAGATCTGCCAACACCAGCCCATAGAGTGCTGTCACCAGTGAGCAGAGAGCTTCTTGTGGACAGGGTACCGGCTTCCCAGCCCCGCCAGGGTGCCTCCCGCTCACAGACCCGAGCTGGTCAGCAGGGACTACATTGTTTCTCTACCCACCAAGCACCTTTGTCCTCCCCAGGGGGCCTCTAACCCTCAGTAGTCTTCGGGCTGCTGTAATATATCATGTAGTCACCTTTCTACACTTCATCTCACATCAGATGAAGTATAGAAAAATGTATCTCATAAGTCTTGAGGACAAACAGAAAGAACTGACTTATGCATTCTATAAGTCTGTAGCCATATAGAATTAAAGCATAGTGCTATTAAAAGCAACTTTAAACAGTATTCACATCATTGCTTAGAATTTTCTACTTCTGTTTACCCTTATTTTACATGAGAAATTAAACCTCACTTCCTTGGTCTGGAAGGCAGTTCTATGTAAACACACAGTGGGTCTTCAAAAGTTATCTGATAGATCTTCCTTATTCTTTAACTCTTCTCCTTCTTTCCAGAGTCCCCCTTTTTCATCCCATCTCATCCTTCTACATCCCTCTTACTCTTAGCTTTTTCAAATTTATTGTTTTTTTTTTTAAACTGTGAAGTGGGTTAGGGAGGGGTACAGCAGAGGGATCATAATTACTAGAATAACTGCTTGGTTAAAGAATAAAATGCCCATAGTTAGTAAATACACTATTGCATGACATTTGTTCATAAGACATAAAGACATACAACTGGACACTTTTGTGGTTCATTTTCTCTTGCCATTAAAATATGTATGTGTGCATGTGTATATACATGAGTCATAAAGATTCAAAGGTAAGATCATTTCCAAGGATCAAACATAACAAATATAAAAGAAAAACAAAACTTTTCCTCAAATTTCAAAATGGTAGAACACACACACACATACACACATAATCATAAGTGATGACTCTGACTTCACTTATTAAAAGCAACTTCTGCCTAAGTAAGGAATAACAATTATTTTGCATGATTCTCAACATTTCATATCCATGGCCATAGCTCCCATCTACTCAATCATGGCATTTTTTCCTAGTGAGAGTTGGTGTAATTTCACATTTATTCTCTGCACAGCACTCCAGGCAGCCACTACCAGATGATCAGAGTTGGCATGTGTGATGAAATATATTTACTATTTTGGGTCTATCAGCTTTAGCCAGGCAGTTTCATATATTTTGGCTGAGATTATTTCTAGCTTCCACTTCAGTCACTGGAGTCACTGTAGTACAGATGGTTTGCAGGTGCTTGCTTTCTAGGAACCATCTGTTTAGATGTCATAGCATACTAATCTATGCTTGTTGGTGTGTTTTGTTCTATTATTAGCAGATCATGGGTATGAATGATTTGATTCCCCTATTAGCAAATGAAATGATTTAAAAACTGAGAAAAGGGAGATTAAGTAAATGATAGCAAAAAGTATTACTTTTATAATGCAGCCTTAGAGATAAAGCTGAATCACAAATCTTAGAGATGAACGTAATTCACAAATCCTATCTCTGGAGGAGAATGAAGCTTATGAGAAGATAATGAGGTTAAATCTCATCTGATTTAGCTGACTTAAGTCCTACTAATTTGTATAGAGTTACTGTACTCTTTATGGGGTTATTACAGGAAAAGTGAAAGTTAAATAATCCTGTGTGTAGGGTGAAAGTTTAAAGAATGACCATAATGATACATGGAGAGTCCCTTCTTAGTTAAACCAAGATAAATGTGTTAATAAAGATGTACCAAAATTGTTTTATACAAGAACATTTTACCTAATTTCTGTATTTAAAGCTACAACTGCACCATGAAATAGGAATGAACATCCAAAACCACAAAATAAATTTTCTCTTGGTCAAATAATCTCCTTAATAGTTGGGAACAATCCTTTCCCTCCTCACTGCACCTACTATAGCTTTCTATCCATGGGAAGAACTGATTATTTCCTGGTTTGTGTAGCTATGTAATTGGCCTTAAATATTCCAAGAGAGAATTTTAAGGACTACTCTATGCACAGTAAATGGATCTGGACAGAGAATCAACCTTACTCAGTTAACATGGTCAAGATCACTGGGATAATGGATCAATTCGTTGATATCCACATGGAGATAAGTCCATGGCTTGAATGTGCTTTGGAAGAAAGGCATTTGTATTGGTTTTATTTTGAGTGAGAGGTGAGAGGTAAGTTTAGATATGTATCACTCATGACAATAAGAGAGGGATGGAATAGAGGTAATTATGAGGGCTAGAAACCATGCTCTGACCCCATCTTTGGGAATAAATTTAAAATATCTTCCCTTTGTCAAAAGTATAGGACACATTCATCAATTTTGATGAAATTTAAGTAGGAAGTAGAGATCAGAGTTTCATTTACTCTCTTATTAATTGACTACGATTATAGTTAAAATACTATTTAACATGTAACCTACATAACAATTTTTATTTATGTTTTTATTTATTGTTAATTGACAAATAATAATTGTGTGTATATATATATGGCGTATAATGTGATGTTTTTATCTATGTACACATTGCAGAAAGATTAAATCAAGCTAACTAACATATCCATCACCTCATCAATTTGTCATTTTTTGTCATGAGAACATTAAAAATCTATTCTTTCAGCAATTTTGATATATATATATAAAACACATTATGGTCAACTGTGGTCACTATGTAATGCAATAGATCACTAAAGCTTATTCCTCCAGTCTCACTGAAACTTTGTACCCTTTAATAAGCATTTCCCCTTTCCCACATCAAATATCAACCATATGATGCTTTTAGAAAAAGGAGCTTAATTCTTAGGAAATGTGTTATACATACACACATACATATCTGCTTTTGAAAAAAATGAATATTATTATCAATGCAGTTATATATAACATCTATAAAAGAAATATTGAGAAGCATGCATTTATTTTATACATAAACATGTTTAGTTAAAATGTTTATCAAATATGTATCAAATATGTATAAAATAAATGCATGCTTCTCAATATTTCTTTTATAGATATTATTTGTGAGGAGAGAATGTGAGAGAGTGAGAAAGCAACGGTGAGACGGAGAACTTTTCTCTAATGTAGGCATATATAAATTTTTCCTTTCATTACTAATTGTAGAACAATACAGCATGTTTTAAGCACCCATAGAAGTGAGAAATTGCTTGCTTTAGGCTAACAAATTCACAGACATGAAGGAAAATATAAACTTACCAATGAATAGAAATATCTGGGGAAGTTGGAAGAAAATATATTTTAATTCACTTGGTTTTCTCTCTCACGGTACACCAACAGACAGGCTCTTAATTTATTTCTTCTTAGGAATTAGCAAAGAGGTAAATAGATTACCCATTAGGTTTGATATTATATTTCACCAATTCCATGGGACATCCAAGACCTTATCATCACAATATCGGTTAAAGTATGGCAGCAGTAAATGTCATGTCTGTCATCCTGAGCTGTACTGAGCCAATCCATGTTAGATTTACTCTGAGTAAATGTCAGCACCATTGAGAGTGCCTAAAAAAGTAGATTTTTTTTTCTACTGACATGTACTTGACAATATATTGTCTGGCTAACTCTAGCAGCAAGCTAATGACTGGGTCTTACTTCTTGTAACGATATGAAGACTATCATGTAGTTCATTTGATTTGTCAGAGGGATCACAGATACCTTTTCTATATGCATATTTTATGTAGGAAAATTGGAATGGCACACCAACTTAAGGATTCCATGAAATAAACATTACTTTTAGTCTGATGACCTTGTTTTTAATATGATAAATAATTTCATCTAATGCATCTCTTTTCCTGTTTTTTTGTAACAAAAGGACAGGCTGTCCTTTACATTCTTGACAGCTTTTCATGTATAGAGGATAAGGAAATAACCTTCTAACTCAATACTGGCTATCACCTCACTTGCATGTGCAATGACTGCTGCCATATTTAACCATGGCTTTCATCCTTTGAAACAATCTCTAGAGGCTACTCTAAATATCACTTCTGCTCAGAAATAAGAAGACCAAAGACTAGATGGGATGTTCTTTAATGAGAGGATACAGTGATGGAAATGACTCTCTCCTTCATATTAGGAAACCACATAGCTAGTATAATTTGGCCCAGAAAGTGAAAAGAGTGTATTGAATACAAAATATTGACTACAATAATAAATTGTTCCTCTATCTCTTTCTCCATAAAATGATAATAATTTTACAGATCTTTTGACATTGACACTGTGGTAATTAAGAGTGTGGGCCTTGAGGGCCTGGCTCCATCACTTCTTAGCCCTGCATCTTGGGGCATATTATTTAACCTCCTTGAGTCTCAAGTTTCTGATCTACAAAACAGAGAAAATTATAGTATTAATACTTACCAAAGACATTAATTTTGAAGCTTAAATGAGAGAATGTCTATAAAACACAGAGAACAAAATGTGAAACTTAGTAACTGTACAATTAATTGCTAGCCTATGTAGAGAACCTGACAAATATTTTCCATCTTACCCACCAAATTCCAATATCAATTTGAAAGATACAGGAATCAGACCAATGGAGATTAAAATATCAACTTTGTTTTGAGCAAATGTAGGAGTGTAGCTTTGAATTATTAGCCAAATAGGCTCTCTAATACTATTCTCTCTATCCCTCTCCCAAATATGTTGTCTTTTCTGAGAAGTATTGAATTGCAGGACTTTGTCCTACTAAGCTTACCACACTGCAAATAACACATCACATTGTACCTTATCTGCAATCAAGTACATCTAAAAAAAAAAAGAGAGAAAGGGACTGAGCTCAGTTCATTTGCCTAAATTAAACAATCAGGTACGTCATTCCTTGGGTTCTGCCCTTTTTCTGTGTGAGTGAAGGATGGGAATAGGAGCCAATAGGATTATTCCATCCAAAATGCCTCTACCTGGATATATCAGGCTAGGGAAAAGGAGGTTCCTAACTACCAAGAGTCATTATAATGCTAATAACCATATGTTCCTGACCTCACTGATCTGAAAAATCCTAAGAACTGAAATAGAAGATAGATAACCTATGGATTTAGCTACATTTTAGAGAAATATGTAGAACTTAGCATTTTCTAAACATGTTCACATTCTATTTCTCTCCTTTTCTTTAATATGTGTGTTTCATTATAAAAATTCCAAGGATCTTATGGTACCATCAATTTCTCATGTCTTCATTCACTTGCATGTATGTTTTAGATATGTACTCAGCCTTGAATTGCCTCTTTCCTACATGCAGCTCTTCTGTCATTTGTGTACTGGTTTCATGTGTACAATGAAGGTCTTTGTTAGGTTGGCCTTTCACCCTAGCAGCTTGGAGGCAAAAAGTAAATTGTTTTTTCCAGATCTCTTATACCTATTGAGTCTAATGGATGCCTTTAAGCCCACCATGAGAACTAATCTTAAAAGCAAAGCACATAAAAATAAAGTGTTCTGTGATGGACACATGAGAACAAAAGGTGAATGGTCCCCTGTAGCAATACAACTTTCACAACTTTAACATGGAACTCAATTTCTTGCTATCTTCCTTGAGTGAGTGACCATGAAATAAATAGCAAATTGTTCCTAAATTAAAGGACAAACTTCAAACTTGGAGAAGTTTCTGAGAGATCACATTTTTGGCCTGTTAGAAGTACTTCTTGTTTTCAAGAATGAGTACTCTGGACAGGCTTATTTATTAAGGCATGGGATTTCTTGTTGCCACTTAAATACATCTTTGCTTCCAAAGTAGTTCAAGAAAATAGTATAAAAAATGTGTGTACAGATCTTGCTCTCAAAACCGTTTTAGCACAATTAAAATACTTTTCAAATTTTTATTTTGGTTTTGATAGACACATAATTATTATATATATTTATGTGCAGAGTGTGATGTTTTGATACATGTATACATTGTGTAATGATCACATCATGGTAATTAGCATACTTATCACCTCAAACACTTGTCATTTCTTTGTAGTAAAAACATTCAAAATCCTCTTTCAAGCTATTTGAAATATACAATATGTTATTGTTAACTATTTATACAAGTAGAAAGTAGAATAGCAGTTACCAGAGGCTGTGGTGGGGGGGAAGGATGGGAGATGGGAAGAAGATGATCAACAGGTACAATATTACAATGAGAAAGGAATAAATTCTGGCATTCTATTGCACAATAGGGTGAGTATAATCAAGATAATTTTTAAATGCTACATGTGTTGGCCAAGTTCTATTAATATTTGATATTTTTATTAAAATTAAAATTAGTAATAATGACCAAATTAAATAAATGTGACTAAACTATAAATGGATACTGTGACCTTGTTTTAAAAAGGTGTAATTCATTGAATAAAAAATCCCTTAAATAGTCATGTTCATATTATTGAATAATACTGAACATATTAATTAGGAGTATAAAATCATTCTATTTAGAATACCTATTCAGGCGGAAATAACACATATACATTAATTAATTATCACCCAATTAAAGTAGTATGTACTGAACTAGCATTCCCTTGACATGGTCAAAAATAATGGATTTGTTGAAATGTTACCCATACTGATATTATATATCTTTCCATGAAAAAAATTTGTTCAAGCGATATTTTAAGTACTTTTTTAAAAAACTGATAAATATCAACAGAAAGGTAGCAGAATCATGAGGTCTGGCTTTGGGGGTTCAGATGACATAAGCAAAAGAACCAAGGATGAACAAATACCAGAAACTTATATCAAACTGATCTTGGAAGCACAATTTTGAAATCACCAAAATATAGAAATGGGAGCCTAAACAAGAGGATATCTATTCAAGATGGTCTTGTCATAAAGTCATTTAGATTAAAGTTTAAGTATCAGTCAGATCAAAATTAATTAAAGAATATCAAGGAATGAGAGTGGATTTCCAACACTGGATGGTTGGATAATGGATTGACCACAGCTCTTAAGTTTAATTCCTGTGTCATTTCTATTTTGTGGCTTTGGTGTGACCGTCTTAAAGAAGCAGTAGTACTATTTAACATCAAGTACTCTTTGTAGCCCTGATGTTATAAGCCCTTATGCTCTAAGGGTCCGTCTCCAGCTAATGTATAAGAGGAATGTAGCAGTAAGAGTTAATTTTGAATGAAATATATCCATACTTCTTCTCATCTCTTCTTTAACCTGCTTTAATATTTTAATGTCCAACTTTGTCCCTTTATTCTCTTCCAGAATGCACTAGTTAGCTGTTACCATGGTGTCAATTTCTTTATTAGTTTTCCCAGTATACCACCCACTCTGGCACTCTGTTTGATCCTGTCTTCTGTGAAAAATGACCTTTTAGGTATGGCCTCAGTACTCTCTCAGGAACCCACCTCCAGGCAATTCTAGCAAGAGATATTTTGTATCACCATAATGCTAATTCAATCAAAACGTATGTGATTAGATCGCATTTTTATAATAATGCTTTTCTTATCTTGTTTCAATGATAATAATAGAAAACCACTGTAACCCCCTTCAAAAAGTGGGCAAAGGACATGAATAGAAATTTTTCAAAAGAAGACTAATGGCCAAGAAATATATGAAAAAATGCTCAACATCTCCTATCATCAGGGAAATGCAAATCAAAACCACAATGAGATATCACTGAACTCCATTGAGAATGGCTTTTATCAAAAAGTCCCAAAACAATAAGTGTTGGCATGGATGTGGAGAGATGGGAATGCTCTTACACTGCTGGTGGGACTGCAAACTAGTACAATTTCTATGGAAAGTAATATGGAGATGCCTCAAAGAACTCGGACTAGAACTACCATTCATCAAAGAGTTTAAAACATTATTGAGCTCCCTGCATTTAATATACTAATATTCTTGAAAAGTGATTCTTAAATTATATTTTGGTGTGTTTATAATCTGAGAAGTATAATAGGGAGGAAAAGATAATAAAATATAAGGGATCTTTTAAAATAATTACAAGGAGGAGTGGATTTTGAGGAGTTTTGAAATTCAGTTAATGCTAAATATTTTAGCACTGTATACATTTTTTTCTAAATGACCTTTTATCCCTAACCCCAAATTTGAATATAAGAAGAAAGTAAGAGCTGGAGAGACACAGAGAGAGAGAAGAAAGAAAGAGAGAGAGAGAGAGAAGGAAAGAGAGAAAGAGAGAGAGAAAGAGTGAAAGAAAGAAGGAAAGTTCTTCTTTGAATGTTTGGTAAAACGCTGACATGTAGCCTTCTGTTCCAGGACTTTTACGTTTTGGGAGGTTTTTGATTGCTGCTTCAATTTCTGAGCTTCAGATTGATCTATTCAGATATTCTGTTACCTCCTGGGTGAATTTAGGGAGCTTGCATGTTTCCAGGAATTTGTCCATTTCCTCCTCATTATATAGTTTTTGGGCATAAGAGCTAAAAATACAAATACCATTTGATCCAGCAATAGCACTATTAGGCATCTACCCAAAAGAGCACAAAACATTCTATGATAAAGACATCTGCACCCGAATGTTTATGGCAGCCCAATTCACTATTGCAAGGATGTGGAAACAACCCAAGTGCCCGTCAACTCATGAATGAATTATTAAAATTTGGTATATGTATACAATGGAATATTACTCAATCATAAGAAACAACAATAATCTAGAACCTCTTATACTTTCCTGGATTAAACTTAAGTTCATTATCCAAAGTGAGGCACCACAAGATCTGAAGAATGGGCTCCACTTGTACTCACCATCAAATTGGTACTAACTGATGAACACTAGGGGGCTCACATGGCAGTAATACTCTCCAGGGATTAGGAGGATGGGGGGTAAACCCACAACTAAAGGACACGGAGAGCATTGTAAGGCGGAAGGGCATGCCTCTAACCCTTGCTTGGGTGAGGCAAAGACATAAAATGTAACCTTAATATTTGTACCCTCATAATACCCTGAAATAAAAAAAAATACAAAGGAACAAAAAGAGAAAAGTAGAAATCACCTGTAATTCCACCAGCATCAATGAATGACCAATGTTAATGTTTTCTAAATATTTGGAACATGTCATTCTTAGCCTTGTGTTTTCTTTTGTGTATATGTGTGTAAATACAGATATATTTCTTCTTAAAAAAAAACTGGAATCATACTAGTATGCAGCTTTGTCATCTTATTTCTTGAACTTAACGTATTTTGAATGTGTTTCCACCTCTTCCTCTGTAATATAGTTTTTTTTCCCAGCATATCATGGGGGTACAGATGTTTACGTTATGTATGTTCCCCTTGCCCCCCCTCCCCCTCGAAGTCCAAGTTTCAAATATGTCCATTCTCCGGGTGGTACGCATTGCACTCTTTGTGTATGCATATACCCGTCGCCTCCTCCCTCCTCCCCCCTCCCCTGTAATATAGTTTTTAATAATTGTCTAATATTACACTCATTTTATGGAATCTATCATATGCTTTTAAATTTAATTTCTTATTTTCTTTACTATAACAAGCAATGCTATAATAAATATTCTGGGACCTAATAATTTTTTATTCATTTTCATTAATATCTTTGGTATAAATGTAGATTTTGGAATCAAACGGTATACAAAAATGTAAGGTTTTAATACATGTTAATTTCCTTTCAAAGAGGTTATGTCAGTATACATACTTTTTGCTGTATATGAGTGTCCATTTTCCAGAATCCTGCACCAGATATTATTGGTTCTGAAAACTCTTTTGGCAAAGCAAATGGTACAGCAGTATATAAATACTGCTTTGTTGTTTTGTTTCTTTGTTTCATGGTAAAGCTGGCCATTTGTATTTCGTGTTTTGTAAATTGCTTATTTGATCCTTTACCCTTTTCTCTGCCTTGAAGTGTTCATTGTTCTCAAATTTGTGTGTGCACAGACATTATTTGCCAGTTTATGTAGTTCTCCTTTCAATTTGATACATGATTATTCTCTTGCATTTTCCCGGAAAGCAATCCTGTATTTCATGTCATCTATACATACTTGTAAGTTTATCTCCTACTTTTCAACAGTAATACCTAGCTGTTGCTGTTGTTGTTTTGTCTCATTGCAGTGGCACTGTCAGAACAGGGTGACATAATGGTGGAAGAACATGGACATTTGTCTTCTTCCTTACTCTAATGAGAAGGTTTCTACTCCACAGAATCTGGTGAGTCACTGTAAAATATGATGTGTTTTGTGATAAAAGTATCCTTCTATTCCTAGTTTTATAATTTTTTAAAAGAAAAAAATTTTTTATCAATTATTGATTTTGAAATTTATCTCGTCAGTATCTATTACTGTGATTAGTTTTATATCATTTGGGTTTTATATCATTTGGTGCTTTATACTAATAAACTTCTTTACATTGATCCAACTCTTAGATAAACTATTTTTATTTTGATTATTCTTTATTTTGATTTTGACTATTTTGATTATTTTGTATTATTTTTAGCAAGTTACTGGACTTATTTTGCCACTTTTTTCCCTAGAATTTTTAGATCTTCCTTCCTTCCTTCCTTCCTTTCTTTCTCTCTCTCTCTTTCTCTCTCTCTCTCTCTCTCCCCCCCTCTCTCTCTCTCTCCCTCTCTCTCCCCCTCCCTCTCCCTCTCCCGCTCTCCTTTCTTTCCTTTTATTTATTTTTTTGAGACGGTCTCGCTCTGTCACCTGGGGTAGACTGCAGTGGCGTCATCATAGCTCACTGCAAACTCAAACTCCTGGGCTCAAGCGATCCTCCTGCCTCAGCCTCCTGGGTAGCTGGAACTACAGGCGTGTGCCACAATGCCCGGCTAATTTTTCTGTGTTTAGTAGACACGGGGTCTCGCTCTTGCTCAGGCTGGTCTTGAATTCCCAAGCTCAAGCCATCCTCCCACCTCAGCCTCCAAGAGTGCTAGGATTACTAGTATTACAGGCTTGAGCCACCACACTCTGGCTTTTTTTTTTTTTCCACTGTAGCTTCAAACTCTTGGGCTCAAGAGATACTCCTGCCTCAGATTCCCAAAGTCCTGGGATTACAGGTGTGAGCCACCATGCTCAGCTAGATCTATTAATATTTTCATTTGAAGAACTGCGTGTAAGTTTCTTTTTAGGAGCTAATTTTTGAAGTTTTTTTTCCATTATATTACCTTAAATATGGTATAGAAATATTTCTAGCATTTTCTGTTTTGAAATACTTTAGAAAGCATAAGAAATAAAAACTTTATAGGTAAATAATCTGGACCATGCATATTTGTGGAGAAAAGTTCTGTGAAAACTTTTCATTTCTTCTACTGTTACTCACTTCAGATTTCATGTTTCTTTCTAAATTCATTTAGACTCTTTATAGTTTCTAAGAGAATCATTTCATTCATTCATATTTTCCAGTATTCTCATGAGCATTATAGAATATTTCCCATAAAATACCTAGAGTTGTTGCTATGTTCTCTTTATATTTATATATTATATTATTATATTATATTATTATTATATTTATATTAATATTTATATAGTGAGTACATTAATTTTTTTCATTTTCCATTTTTCAGAGAACATGCTCTTGGGTTAATTTTCATCCCTATTCTTTCTGTTTCCTGATTCATCTATCTTAGTTACATGTATTAAGTCCTTTTTCCAGTGTTGTTATACTTGTTTTCCTATTCTTTTTATAATTCTTGAGTTGACTAAGGAGCTCATTTATAAAATTCTTAATAATGAAAACATCTGTAGCTATGAATTTTCCTCTGGGTACCGCTCTGGCCACATGGCATGAAAAATATAGATATACAATAATCTCATTATCATTAATTTTCACACCATGTATAATTACAGCTTTCATTTTTTTCTATACCCCAATAATTACTTTAAAAAGTATTTTCTAAATTTCTAAGTCCTTTTCAGATTTAACTATAAATATATATGCATATATCATACTTTAAGTAGTATTCTTATTAATCTCAAGCACATTAATGTATTTTTTTTTTTGAGACAGAGTCTCACTCTGTTGCCTGGGCTAGAGTGCCGTGACGTTAGCCTAGCTCACAGCAACCTCAAACTCCTGGGCTCAAGTGATCCTCCTGCCTCAGCCTCCTGGGTAGCTGGGACTACAGGTATGTGCCACCGTGCCCAGCTAAGTTTTTCTTCTATTTTTTTTTTTTAGTTGTTTGGCTAATTTCTTTCTATGTATAGTAGAGGTGGGGTCTCGCTCTTCCTCAGGCTGGTCTTGAACTCCTGAGCTCAAGCAATCCTCCCACCTCAGCCTCCCAGAGTGCTAGGATTACAGGCGTGAGCCACTGCACCCGGCCTAATGTATTTTTAATCTTAGAATTTATAATAGGAAGTTTATACAGTTTACCCATTAATATCCAAATATATTTTATAAATAACTTCAAATAAGCATCTGACAATACTCTTTTTAAAGGAATTATGGAAGTATACTGGACTGTCAAATTTCTGTTTTTGTAATAAAAGCATTATCTGTGACTTTCATATTGTGTTAAAGCAGATCTAGCATACTATTAAAAGGTATGAAATAGAAACTTTCTTAAGGTAATAAGATTTTTATATCAGGATAAAGCAAATTCCTGCCCTTGGGTTGATGTGCTCATATGTTTAGCTTAGTTTGACAACAGCAAAAGAAATTGCTTAATGTGCTGCCCAAAGTGGTAAGATTCAAAATAATGACTTTTTATAAGTCCCGTCAGGTGAATAAAAAGACAAAAGCTGAAATAACAAATATGAGACACCAACAACAACTTTTCAAATATGAAGACGCCGTAAGTTTCATATCATATAGAAGGTGCTGAAAACAAGGCCGGGCACAGTGGCTCACGCCTGTAATCCTAAATCCTAGCACTCCATGAGGCTGAGGCAGGAGGATTGCTTGAGCTCAGGAGTTCAAGACCAGCCTCAGCAAGAGTGAGACCCCATCTCCACTAAAAAAAAAAAGAGAGAGAAAAAAATTAGCTGGGTGTCATGGTGCACTCCTGTAGTCCTGGCTGCTCGGGAGGCTGAGGCAGGAGGATCGCTTGATGCCAGGAGTTTGAGATTGCAGTGAGCCATGATGAGGCCACTGCACTCTAGCTGGGGTGACAGAGCCAGACTCTGTCTCAAAAAAGAAAAGAAAAAAAAAGGTACTGAAAATGAATTCATTGTTGAATAGCTTGATGGATATGTCAAGAAAATAGATAGAAAATAGAACTAGATACAAGGATTCTTGCCTCTCAACATACTATCTTTATTTTCTTACACTTTTCAAAATCTTGCACAAATTTAGTGTTTGTCTTGATGTACAAGTTTTAAGTAATAAAGTTCCAGAGGATTTATATCCGTGTAACTTGCTTCATAAACTGCTCATTGCAGCAGTTTCACATATGGGGAGCTTAATAACTTATTAGTAAGCATGGTAATGATGGCAAATAAAGCAGTTTCAATCATTGTGAATATGTTACTATTTACTTCCAAATGTTCAGAGTTTAGAGAATGTAGATAAAAAGTTCAGATTACTGTTGCCATGAACAACACAAAAGGGCACCGAGTCTCCTGAGACAGAAAAAAGAAAGTGATTTCTTTGTGTTTTTTATACTTCGCGACACTATTGAAAAGCAGTTTCTGGACACATAGCTATTGATCTACTGCTCTGGGGTAAATAAAACACAAGATCACATGAAAAGAAAACACATGTGTTGTTCTTTTGATTCATGCAAGGTGCCTTTTAAAGTTCATCAGAGTCATAAAAGCATATGGGAATATGTAGGCTCCATTTACCTGCAATAAAGCACGAGGTAGAGAAGGTGGATGTTCCTTTTAAATTTTTACCCTGATTATTCTGTTTGATTGTCACAAACAGGAATTTAGTAAACATATAGCACCTGTAAGTAGTACAGTAAACCACGAAACTAGTTCAAATGTGACATTACTCTGTAAATTTTTATTGGGTTTTAGGAACTGTATCTGGCTGTGACACATAAAAAGAAATCAAATAAAACCTTTAGTGGCTGAATATGGAAACCTTTTATAAGATTAAAAACCTTGCACTTTTAAAACTAGCATCTAAATTATTTAGCACTACTCTGTAATTTTCCAGAATAGAAGTTGTAGATTTTTAATCAAATGTGACCCTTCATAGTTTAATTTGAATGAAATTGATATGTCTACAAAATAAACAACTTTGAGAGGTTTATAATAATTAGCCCAATATTTTCTGAATAATTAAGAGATAAAGAAATGGTTCTACTCTCTTTAAGCTATCATCAGCTTAAGATACACATGGAGATAAAAGATTTTTTCCTCATTTGCAAACCTATTCTATTTTAACCCAGTGATTCTGAATCAGGGGCAATTTTGCCCCCCAGAGAACATTTGGCAATGTCTGGAGACATTTTTGGTTGTCACAACTACAGTGGGCAGGGATGGGGGTGCTACTGGCATCTAGTGGGTAGAGACCAGGGAAGCTGCTAAACATCCTGCAATGCATAGGACAGCACCCATGACAAAGAGTTATCCAGCCCCAAATGTCAATAGTGCTGAGGTGGAGAAACTCTGTTTTAACCTAATGGTACCACTTTCATTGTGTAGATTGTTTTGGATAATGGACAATGTATTCCTTCCTAGTTTCCCAAATAAATTGTTAGAAATAACAACTTAGGATCTGGTATATTTGGTGCTGACACCATGGTTAATTAGGATCACTACTTTTATTGTTCACATGTATAAATAAATAAGTCATATTCTGAGGAAAACTTCCTAACTGTAGATGTAGTGAGTTTTCTCTGCTTAGTGAGTTTTCTACCTGCTTAGGTGACAATGATCAAGTTCAGTCTTGACTGCTGCATAGAAGCTTCTCGTCTCAGGACTGCACAGTCTACCTTGAAGAGTTCTCAACTTGGACATGTTTGGCTTACATTGAAAAGGATGCAAAGAGTTTGCTTTTTAACCTTTTACACTGCTCGTCCTGTCTCAGCCTTCCGAGTAGCTGGGACTACAGGCATGTGCCACCATGCTGGGCTAATTTTTCTATGTTTAGTAGAGATGGAGTCTCGCTCTTGCTCAAGCTGGTCTCTAACTCCTGAGCTGAAGCTATCCTCCTGCCTCGGCCTCCCAGAGTGCTAGGATTACAGGCATGAGCCACCGTGGCTGGCCTGAAGTTTTACTTTGACTTGAGTCTTTTCTCTTTTAAAACTCTCTTTTCCTCTTTGTTAGCACAGCATTTTGGTATATTCTTATGAAGCTTCCCCCAATATTATCACCGTCAGCCTAACTTATCAATTTACAAATTTCCTCTCTTTTTCTTTCCTTTTATTAACTCCCATTCTCTTTATTTGGGGTTATTTCTATTAACCCAACTAATAAAAAGGAAGAAATTGCTAGTTAAAGGCCTAAATGATGTTTCTCTAAAGATTATCATTTAATAAACTCATGAGATACTGGTTAAAGTGGGAGATCAGTCTAATATATATAATATATATTATAAGCTTTTAATTTATCATTTTTTCTCTATTCTAAATTTACCATCACAAAAAGCTCCTTTATCTTCTTAAGATGGCTAATGAGAAAGTAGAATAATCAAACCTATGATACCTGTTTCCAATCAAATTTCAATGAATGCCATTGTTACTATAACTGATTGACTTTACCCTCTCTCATCTACTTTATCGGACTTGCCTAATCAAAATTTCATTTTCTTTGCTTAAGACCAGTGGGAAAAGATCTATCTTGCCTCAATTTTTTTTTTTTTTGAGACAAGAGTCTCACTCTGTTGCCTGGGCTAGAGTGCCGTGGCGTCATCCTAGGTCACAGCAACTTCTCAGACTCCTGCGCTCAAGCAATCCTACTGCCTCAGCCTCCCAAGTAGCTGGGACCACAGGCATGTGCCACCATGCCCGGCTAATTTTTTCT
>CAUYSK010077583.1:0-16252 GCA_963575035.1 Avahi laniger | reverse complement strand
TCCCTTCCCTTCCCTTCCCTTCCCTTCCCTTCCCTTCCCTTCCCTTCCCTTCCCTTCCCTTCCCTTCCCTTCTCTTCCCTTCCCTTCCATCTCTCTCTCTCTTTCTTAATATTACGGGTCTACAAACGTTTTGATTACATGAATTACTTTTGTACCTTTTGAGTTAAAGTTATAAGTGTGTCCATCACCCAGATAGTGTGCCCTGTACCTGTTAGGTGTGAATTTACCCATCCTCTCCTTCCTCCTCCGACCTGCTTGATTTCCATTGAATTTTACTACCGTATATGCTCTAGTGTTGATCATTTAGTTCCAATCTAATGGTGAGTACATATGGTGTTTGTTTTTCCATTTTTGCTATGCTTCACTTAGAAGAATTAGCTCCAGTTCTATCCAGGTTAATACAAGAGGTATTAGTTCACCATATTTTTTATGGCTGAGTAGTACTCCACAGTATATATATATATACCACATTTTCTTAATCCACTCACGTATTGATGGGCACTCAGGTTGTTTCCACATCTTTGCGATTATGAATTGTGCTGCTGTAAACATTCGAGTGCAGCTGTCTTTTTAATAAACTGTCTTTTTTTCCTTTGGGTAAATGCCCAGTAGTGGGATTGCTGGGTCAAATGGTAGTTCTACTTTGAGTTCCTCGAGGTATCTCTATACTGCTTTCACAGAGGTTGTGCTAGTTTGCAGTCCAGAGGCATATGAGTGTTCCTATCTCTCCGAGTGGGATCCACTCCTTTAAGCTGCTGAGCTTTGTCCGCATTCATTTCCTCAAGATGTGGCTGGACCTTCTTGGGGCAGGAGGCAGACTCTCTGCCTGGTAAGGCCTGTCCTTCCGATCTGGGCTTTCCCTCGGCTGTGGGGTGACGGTGAGGGCCAGAAGGTACTTTCGAACCCTCATGTTATCACCATGGGGGGGATGCAGATTTAAACTTTAAGTTATTTTTGTTATGAAAAAAATGTAACTATATGCAAAAGAGATGGGTATAATGAATCCTTATTTATCCATTACCTAGATTCAACAATTATCGAGATTTTGTTATAGAAAATTATATTTTACTTTTTTGTCTTTATCTTAGCTGAAACATTTTCAAGCAAAATTCAGGCTTCTAGTCATTTCTCCCCTACATGGGAGGTTTTCTTCATAATTTCTGTGCCATTATCACATGTTAATAATAACTTTTCAGTTTCACTTAATTCTAGTCCGTACTTAAATTTCCCCAGAATTGTCTCAAAAATATCTCTTTACATTTGGTTTGAGGTCTAGACTTTTGATGTTATTTCCTAATGTCTCCCAACATATGCAGTTGCGGGAATACACTGATGGGACTGGTCACGGGAAACATAGCACGACTTTTAGGCCTAAACAAACACAAAGCCCTATAGAGAAGTGAAGTAGAGATCCTCACAGGTTCCGAGCTGGAGAAGCCTTGGAGATTATTCGGCTTCCCCCCTTCCCGGTGCAGCAGTCCTTTGACACGGTGACGACGGCTGCATGGTCAGTGTTCTCAAAGTCTTCTGTGGTCACCCAGTGGAGACAGTTGTAGGTGTGGCATAGAGAGGCTGACCCTCGGTGAATGGCTTAACTTCTCCAAGGACAGCACACTCCAGCATTGAAAGGTAGAGTAGAAGCTGTCCTAATGGATTTCCACTGAACCGTCCCCACAGCCTGACCCACGTTCTGTCCACTCTGTGAGCCGGCAGGTGCCTGCAGCATGTCACACAGGGGTGGCTGGGGTCCCCAAGGGAGCTACTCATAGACACATCAGCAACTGAAGGGAAGCCCTACCTAAAGTCATGTTTTCCCCCACACTTGTCCAGGTGAGCTCTACCTGATAATACAATCATATAATTTAATCAAAATGATGCAAATTGATGGAATATGAATGCAAGAAGAAATGAAGTTGTTTCCACCTTCTCTGAAATTGTTGAATGCAATGTAAATACTGTCAGTTGATTAAAAAAACTGGCTTTTGGATTAGGAAATGGTTGTAGAGGCCTGGGAAAAACGAGCCAAACCTGGTAAAAGTCTGCACTCAGATTGCAGCTTAAGGGAGTTTAAGTTCTTGCTCCACTTTAAAGAAACGCAAACTGGGAATCACGGTGAATACACAGAGGTAGAGAGTGTGGAAGAAAGACCACGCGGACTCTAATTAGCAGGTCTGTCCTTAAAGAAAGGCCTTTGGAGAAAGAACATTCATATGTATTAAATTAAAATTAAATATTTAAGGTATGTATGTATCATCTTTTATAATTCCCTGGTTTAATTTTTTTCGATTAACCACCCATCCATAGGTACAGATAGTGTTGGATATAAGAATTTGGTATTAATAATAAATGCTTATCTCAAATGATGATTGTGAGGAAGAAATGAGACAACATGAATTTTCTGGTCTGGCACCATGCAAGCAGGCAATTCGTGAATATAAAGTCTCATTCTGCTCTCTTTCCTTTCAGTGATAAGGAATCCTAACTCCCTAAGACAGCCAGATGTATATCTAAACAGCTCTAGATCGTTAGGCAGCTTTTCTAAAGCTTCCTTATAATTTCCTCACATCAGTCCTAGTTTTGTCTTTTGGTTATACCTGGAACCAAGGGCCGTCCTGTACATGTTCAAAGGCAACGGTTATGTCCCTCCGTGAGTTTCTTTTTCTTTACAACAACCCTAGTCTTTTCTGTTGTCCCTCATATGACACGATTCAAGGTTGCTCACTCATTGTTTTATCCCTTCCTCTCTGGACCCACTGCATCTGACCCCTGTGATACGCCCGATAAGGCGGCCTTCTGCATTGGCACCAGAGAGTCACTGTGCCCCTGCTCTGCACCCGCCCTGCCACTGCTTGAGGACCTTTGAGAGCCATGTCAGATGCTTCCACCACGGGCCTTGCTACCAGCTAAAATCTTCAAGGCCTTGTCTCAGCAACCACCGCAAAGCCAGACCTTCTGCACCCCGAAATTGTACATTTGATTTTTTTTCGCCTTGTAGGTGGGAATTGGCATGAAGAACATTTCATCTTGTTGGTTTCAGCCTAGTTTTCCAGCTTGAGTTCCTTTGGTTTGGTGTCCTGATGGGAGTCACTCAGCACATTAACTCTGTCTCCCAGCTTGGTGTTGTTAGCTAATTTGGTAAGCAAGTCTTCTAGGACTTTCCTCAAGCTGTTGGTAGATATATTGCACAGCGAGGGGACTGGGACATATTACAGGAGGTCTTGCTCCCTCTCCCCCAGTTCATTTAACAGTTAAACAAATATTCATCAAGTTGTACATGCTAGGCATTGTTCTAAATGCTGGTGATATAGCAGTGGATAAAACAAAAATTCCACTCTCTATGAAGCTTGTTTTGGTGAACATCATTTAGACTAAGAAGTCATGCCCCCATCATATATGCCTTTGACCTTGTTTAATTCAGTTCCTATTTATTCATAATGTTAATTAACACTTACCGTGTGTTGAACCCTGTTATGGGTCTTCATGTATGTAATGAGTGTGAACTTATCTACAACACAGGCTCGGGTGTCCACCCACTAGATTGGCAAAAACCTTATTATCGCAATTGTTGGGATTGGTCCTCTCTCATTTAAGGATCATCCATGAATCTTTTGGAACGTTTGCAGTATAGAAGGAAATTTCTCCGAACTTCCGTTTTCAAGCGGTCAAAAAATCTTAGTGTTGATCTGTAACTCTGCAGCTGCTGATTCTCGCCACTTGGGGGCACTGCTGAACACAGATAGTCCGCCACCCATTTGACAGAGGTCTCTGCCCGTGGCCCAGTCCAGGCAGGTGGGGCCTCAAAGGGTGGCGATTCTCCTCCCTCTGTTCCTCACTCAGCCCGCGGTGCTCCCTGGTGAGCTCTCTGGACTAGTTCTGAGTTCTCAGTTATTCTCCTCTGGGGCTGATGTCCATGAGTGGCTCCGGGGACTTCCCCCCAGGATCTAAAGCCCTCCCTGCCCTTAGTTCTGAGAATACTTTGGGTAGGTAGTAGAGAGATTGAGGAGACCAGGGGTTGAGATGTTTTTCGTTTGCATTCCTCAAAATCTAAAAGACTTATTTGACTCCCTTCTTGCCATAACGTTGATTGATCCAATTCTTCCCAATTCTTGCTGGTCTAAAGTGACAATCTGATCACCTCCTAAGGAAGGGTATTGGGGATGAGGTGCCACGTTGGGGGCCACTGCTGACTGCTGACTGCTGCCTGTCCACGCAGCGTGGGTGGTGTTGGTGGCAGTAGTGCCAAGGGCATGGTGGAGGTGGGGCGGTGAGGAAGATACTAATGTGTGAGTTGCCATTTCTCAGAGGCCACTAAGGGACTTCCTGTGCATCTTTAAACATCATTGAAAAAAATCCTCCATGTTTACCCCAAACTCCAAGCACATACATTCTCTCATTCGATCCCCAGAGTATCCCTGCAAAGCGGCATCATTTTAGCCATTTCACAGATGAGGAAACAGGTTCAGAAGTGACAGGACCTCACTCTGAGTGAGTTTGGAACCTGTGTCAGTTGGGCTCTGGTCTTACTTGGTCCACGACGCCATGTTCCTCCATCTTGCTAACCAGCTGTCACCTTCTGTACTGACCTGGACCTCCCTGACCCATTGTTCAAGCATCAGGGAGGACTGCCAGCAAGCCTGGGGGCTCAGCGAGTTTCTTATGAACTGAGAACTTCAGAAATGACTTGTCCTTCACAAGCAACTGCTGATTTGATTCCTGGAGTAGCACATCTGATTAACACAACGTGCATAATGGGAGTAAAAGAACCACAGAACGCCAAAGCTAAAGGAGACGTCAGAGATCACGTAGCTTGGCTTGTTGTTTTACAGGGTTGGGAACTCAGGCTCAGGGAGCTTAAATGACAGCTAAGCAGTGAAAGAACTGACAGAGTAACCAGATCTTCTCATTCCCAGCCCAGGATTTATTTCAAACTTGTTATTGATGACTTTTGCTTAGAGGTCTTAGTTATTCTCAGAAAAATGAAAATGATTAAGGTGTTAAAATACATAGGACCTCCTATTCTTGCCAAGAATTGGAATTACAATTCCAATTTTAATTCCCGTTATTGAAAAAGAACAGGTTTATTTTTCTGTTATTAACAGCTGTAAAGCTAGTCAAAGTATTTGAAGAACTATTCTTAGGCATTGGACAGTGGGTGTCTCAGGGCTGTGGTTCTTGAGAGAAAGGAAGCACAAAAGGCAAGATCCACTTTCATGCTGACTTTTTGCCTGAGGCATTTTCCAAACCGCAGGGTAGTGGAGCCCAAGCTGAGAGTGGCAGTCTTACTTATTGGAAGAAATGAAGAAAAGAAGATGAGGCTGCTAGAACTTGTAGGTTTGGCTACCAGAGAGGAGGCAATTGAAGAGAAGTAGAACCAGAAATCTGTCTGGGAGTTTCCCCCAGGACCTTGGCCAAATCTTGAGTTGCATACGCACTGAGATCCTGCAAGGTCTGGCTGAGAACAGCTTGCAGGGGACTGAGAGGTGAACTGTGATTTCAGAAGTCGCATCTGTTAGGGAGATGTTGGAGTTCTGATCCAGCCAAAGTAGAACTGAATATTTATGTGAGATCCCAGAAAGACTTACCTTAGGAAGAAGGACTGTGTCCTAGGAATAAAGAACATGCTGTAGGACTGAAAGCAAAGATAATTAGACTTGTCTTAACAAAGTCAAAACCCAAGACTGACAGGATCAAGATAACGTGTTAGTAATTTACCCGCTTACCAGAACAAAGTGTCACAATTTTTAGGGGAAGACAACAAAATCCAGAGTCTCTACAGCATTCAAAATGTTCAGCAAATGTCTTGGTCCATTTGTGCTGCTGTGACAAAATACCTGAGACTGGTTATTAATAAAGAACAGAAATTTATTTTCTCACAGTTCTGGAGGCTAGGAAATCCCAAATCAAGGCTCCAGCAGATTTGGTGTCTGGTGAGAGCCTGTTCCTCATACTGTGCCTTCTCACTGTGTCCTCATATGTCCACAGCAGATGAAAGGGCAAAAAAGGGACAAGGGCACTCCCTTCAACCTGTTCTATATAAGCACTAACCCCATTCATAATGGCCAAGTGATCATGACTTAACCATTTCTCAAAAGGCCCTGCTTCTTAATACTATCACATACAGTATTATATCCCAACATATGAATTTTAGAGAGACGTGTACATTCAAACCACATCAGCATATACTAAAAAATATCTAGACATGCTGAGAACCAAATTAAATACGGAGACCTTCCTTATAATTTGAAACCCCAAAGACTCTCCATTGGCTCTTTTTTCTTTGGGGGTATTTTAGTTTGATTTCAGTGATTGATGGAATGTAGAATGTCTGGGCTTTAGCAGTGGGATTGAATTTCTGATTTAGAATCACAAGTCATTTGTTTTTCATTGTTCTCAATGTCTTGGCTGGTCTTCCCTGCCTCTTGGTGGAAAAATGAACCTCCATAGATAGACTGGCCTCCCTAACTGGACCTCAGCACTTGTGTTCCAGCTGAGGGATGCCATTTTGAAATATGTCTAAGGGTTTCTTTCTTTCTTCTTTAAAAAGATTAGTTGTCATATGGTCTGACTTTTTTTTTCAGAAGGGGTTTTGTGAGATTGGGATGGGTGGTGGGGGTAATGCAAGGCAGAGAATATTATGTGTATTTGTGAGACTATCCTATATTGTACTAAAAATATGATTTGATTCCTGGAGTAGTACATCTGATTCATGCAATGTACATAATGGGAGTCAAAGAATTGCACTATGCTAGAGCTAAAAAAGACATCAGTGATCACGTAGCTTAGCTACGTAAAATCCATCCTAAATTTCACTAAAAATCTTACTAAAAATCTGGATGATAAAATAGGGAGGAACTGTAATATTTCAGCAAAAATTATAAAATCCTCAGAAGAAATATCTTCTGCTTTTTTGACTCATGATCAGAATTTATAAGCATTTTTAATAGACAACTTCAACCTGTGCTGCATGTTCAAATAATTTAATCACTACCTATTAAAACAGAGTTTTCAACATTTTGATTGTGTAAGAAATCTAAAGTATGATGAAATTTTTTTTGTTGTTCTCTGTTTTTAGATATAGTTAGTTGACCAGTTAGCATCTTTATAAAAACAGTCTGCAGTATAGAATAGATTTTTCCTTTCCCTAAAAAATAAAGTTGCTTTCTAATCAGAAAGGAAGCAGAAGGTTTCTGTTGGAAACCTTTTTATTCTGATTGCTATTGGATTTGGAGGAAATTTACTGTTCTTGAAATAAGCACATTTATTCAATGAGGGAATAAAATCAACATTATTAATTATTTTAAGATAGAGAACATTTTGAGTCATGAAAACTCTTAATTCATGGGTCTTAATCTTTCTCCTGTTTCCTAAGGGCTGATAGTTCTCCTGTAGAATTATCCTCTGTAATTAATTAATAATTTATGCTGGGTGAAGTGATGTGCAGAACAGGGATGGGTGTTCATCCCGTGCTGGAATTTCTTTGGCTGCATAAATCGTCAGGGAGGTTTCTCTGATGGCAAAGTGTGAGGAGGAAGGTCTAGAGGCTTAAAGTGGTGGTCATGTGCGGGTAGCTTCCGTTTTGGTCTTCCGGTTTTCAGTTTGACAAGGTCTCCTGCAAATGGAGCACGTAGGATTTCACAGGCTCGGATTACCCTTCTTTGGGTTGCGTAGACTCTGAAACATTTTATAATTTGAATCCTTGAGAAAAGACCTTTGTTTGGGCACAGGAACATTAGCATGTAGTTGAGAAATAGATTTTAAACACATGAGCAGAACTGATCAGCTTTTTTTCTTTTCTGATTCTTGGGTCACTCCCATTTTAGTTTCAGTAAATGAGGAATTTCTTAATAAGCTAAGTGATATTTGCTTAAGGTTATAATTTTGGAAAAATGCTAAATAGAAAAAACTTTTCCTCTTCCCCTGCCTTTCCATACCCATCTTCTTTTTTGGGTAGTATTTTCAAATTGTTTGCCAAAACCAGTGATATAATGGCTCTTTCAGATGGACACCCAACAGACTGCCACAGATTTCCACAGCTGCTGAGTGGCTTGGTCTTGAGTCTTCTTCTCCAAAACACCAGCTTCTTAGATGGAAGGTCATTGTTCTAAAGTTCATTGAAGCTCTAGGTGAGGTAGGAAGTCATTTGGCCTAATATCCTATCTGCATAGCAGATTAGTACCTCGATATATGAGTGGAAGGCAGTCATTTTAAAATAAAAAAAATGGCTTTATTAAAAATTATAATGCATACTAAAAATGTTATGCAAATACAAGAAAGAACAAAGTAAAACACAAAAAATAGACACCCTACCCCCCAAATTTTACCGTCTATGTGCAGGGGTCAGTAACCTTTTCTGTCAATGTACAGAGGGTAAATATTTTAGCCTTCGCAGGCCTCGTGGTTTCTGTTACAACTCAGCTCTGCAGTTGTAGCATGAAAGCCGTCATGGACAATATGTAAACAAATAGGTGTGGCTGTATTCCAATAAAACTTTATTTGTGATTTGCCAATCCCTGATCTAAAGTAACCTTCATTTATATTCAGTGTGTAGCATTTCCCAATCTTCTTTTCCTCCTCACGTCTTTGTGGGTATATGCATAGAGAAGAAAGAGAGAGAATTTTCTTTCAAATGTAGCAGAAGCATTAGAGAGAAATATTACTAATTTTATATAAATGAAAGCACTTTTATAAAAATAGAAGCTATATTTAAAAATATTTAAAATTCAATTTTACTTGAATTTAACAGGAAAAAATGAGCTGAAAAGGGACTGCAGGAACTGTTGAAATTCAGACCCATATTTCTTCACCACTGGTGAGAATAATTTCTAAAATATTCCTTTGAAACTAAGGGAAAAAAAGATTGGGATCCTTTTGCTTTTTTAAATCCCAGTTTTCAATTTTGGATGAGGCAGTTGACTTCCTACTGTGACAAATGAGGAAATAAGCATTTTTTCTTTTTTCCCATTTCGCATGTGTCTTCTCAATTCTCATTGCTTATTTGTTTTTAAATTGGCTGACTTTTTACATTCTCTTCTTTAACCATGATTACTTGGGTCCTTTGGTCTTAGATTTAAGTAGATGGACTAATGCCCATCAGCAATTCTTATAGCGAGACTTCTCTATTTCTTGTTCTTCAAAAATACTGGTTCCTGTCTTGTTGAGTTGGATTTCATTACCTAGTAACTTTTTCAAGAAGAATTTATGGGTGTTTATTCCGCGATGTTCCTCTTCGCTTTGTACCAGACAAAAAAAACTTGTAAAATTGCTGAATCACGTTTTCTACCAAGTGCTCTATCGTTTTAGAATCACAACTTCTCAATTCATCTTTTGACGCATTGGATCCTGTGATCCCACTTTCCAATCCCCCCAACAATATGTGGGTGCTACATTTCTTTTCTGTTAAGAAAGGTCCACCTTTTTGTTCATGCTGGAGGGGTTTCTTGGCTGTGTGAGCCGGTCTTGGGGGCATCTCTCTTTACCTCAGATCGCAGGAAGCTTTGCCTCTTTGTCTGCTGTTACTGGAAAACCTCACCATAGCCGCACTGTCATCCCTTGAGAGTATCTCCCCGCCCTAGATGCCTGAAGGAAACTTTCTTCATTATTGGAATTTAATATCTTCTTGAGAACATGCCACAGTATTAATCATGTTATTTCGGCTTGTGCCCACAGTGCCTCAGGTTTAGTTCTTCCTTTATGTTATGGGAATTTTCTTCTATTTTGTTTTTTACTATCTTTTCTTATTCCATTTACCAAGTTCTTTTTTTTTGTTTGTTTTTTTTTTTTTTTTTTTTTTTTTGAGATAGAGTCTCACTCTCTTGCCCTGGCTAGAGTGAGTGCCGTGGTGTTAGCCTAGCTCACAGCAACCTCACACTCCTGGGCTCAAGCAATCCTCCTGCCTCAGCCTCCCAAGTAGCTGGGACTACAGGCATGCACCACCATGCCCAGCTAATTTTTTCTATATATTTTTAGTTGTCCAGATAAATTCTTTCTATTTTTTTTTTTTTAGTAGAGATGTGGTCTTGCTCTTGCTCAGGCTGGTCTCGAACTCCTGAGCTCAAACGATCCACCCTCCTCGGCCTCCCAGAGTGCTAGGATTACAGGCGTGAGCCACCGTGCCCTGCCTGTAAACTTTTTTGTTAAATACTGAGACACACACACTAGCCTAGGCAGAAACAGGGTCAGGATCATTAATATCATTGTCTTCCACCTTGTCCCACTGGAAGGTCTTCAGGGACAATCACATACATGGAGCTGTCATCTCTTATGATCATAATGCCTTCTGGATACCTCCTGAAGGGCCTTCCTGAGGCTATTTGACAATTAACTTTTTTATATAAGTAAAAGGAGTGCACTCTAAAATAATGATACACAGTATATAGTATAGTCATACATAAACCTGTAACATAGTCATTTATCATCCTTACCAAGTATTATGCACTGTATGTAACAGTACGTGCTGGCCTTTTACATGACTGGCAGCGCAGTGGGTTTGTTTACACGAGCATTACCACAAACACGTATAATGCATTGCACTACAAAATTACAACAGCTGCACTGTCACTGGACAATAGGAATTTTTCACCTCTGTTATAATCTTATGGGACCTCTGTCACATATGTAGTCCATTAGTTACTGAAACCTCATTATACAGTGCATGACTGGATATCTGTGGCAGGAATATCACAGAAGTGATGTTTTCCTCTCATTCCATGCTATCAGGTAGCACTTGACTTTGATTTATCCCATTACTGATGACATTCACTTTTAATCATTTGATTAAAGTCATGTCTGCCAGGCTTTTACACTGTAAAACTTTGCTTTTTTCCCCTTTATACTGAGTAGCATTTTATGTGGAAGTGCTTTGAAGCTATGCGAGATTCCTGTTCTCATCAAACTGTGAATGTACTCATTTACATCAGTACGAGTTCACAGTTTTGTATTTTATGCAATGAGCTATAATCCATTACTATCGTAATTTGTAATCAACTTTATTAACATATAATTACACATAATAAAATATAGCTGTTTTAAATGTACAGGTGAATGAGTTTTTAAGAATGTGTGCACCCATATAACTACCACTCCAATCAAGATACAGAAAATTTTCCTCTCCTTAGAAAGTTTCCTGGTGTCCACTTGCAGTCAACCTAGGCTTACTTAAGCACTGCAGTCAACATGGCCCTGCTTAATCCCTGATCTGTTTTCTGTTCAAAGTACATCAATTTTGCGTCTTCTAAATTTTATATGAATGGAATCATGCAGTGTATACTCTTGACACATAATGTTTTTGAGTTTCATCCATGTTGTTGCTTGCATCAGTTGTTTATTCCTTTTCATTTCTGAGTGGCATCTCAATAAATGGATATACCACAATTTATATATTGTCTAGTTGATGGAAATTTGGGTTTTCCTATTTAGAGGCTACTTTGAACAAAATTGCTACAAATATTTGTGAACAAGTCTTTGTATGTTTTATTTGATAAAAGTTTGTTTGACTTTATAAGATGCCACCAAACTGTTTTTCCAAAGTAGCTGTAACATTTCTCACTCCCACCAGCAATATATGAGAATTCCAGTTGTTCCACATCCTTGTGAACACTTAGAATTGTTCTTTTTATAATTAGCCCTTTTAGTGAGTCTGTAGTATAAGTCATTGTGGTCTTAATTTGCCTTTCCCTAATAACTAGTGATGTTGGGCATCTTTTCATGGGCTTATTGGCCATTGATACACTTTTTTCAGAGTCCTTATACTTTTTGCCCATTTTTTATTACAATTGGGTTGTATGCTTTCTTGTTACTGTGTTTCAGAAGTTCTTTATATAGTATAGATATATATGTCTTGGTGAATTCATATGTAAAAATATAGGATTAATATGTATAAATATAGGATAAATTCTAACAGATTGCCAGATCAAAGAATGTACTTTTTAAACTTTTCATTAGTATTGATTAATTACCTTCCATAGAGATTGTACCAATGTGTAATTCCTTTAACAGTGAAGGAGAGCAAAATACCAATGTTATAAAGTTCAAATTAGTTTCCAAATATTATAGATATCATCCCACTTTATTTATTAGATGTGTTTCTAAAAATGTGGATATGATACAGTTGGGGTAGAATTTCTTCCACATTCTTTATTACAATATAGGTAAAATTACCGAAATAAAGGAATATAGTAAAGCATTGGAAAGTTTTCAGAAGAAAATTTGTTAATGCAGAAACAAAAATTATTATTGCTTTGGCAAGTTTCTGGTATCAAATACATAGTCTAAAATAAAATTACAAATGAGCTTATAACAAAACATATTATAACAGGCACTAATAATATGAGTATATGTATTCAACTTACCTAACATGATAAATATATTTGTAGAAACTTCTCTTTATTCAAACTACTGCTAAAAAAATCCACTACTATTTAAAAATAATAAACATATTTGAATACCAGAGATACATTTTATAGTAGTATAAAATAGATTAAGGTGACAATATTGTTCAAAGTATAGCTCTTTAACAGAGCAGAGTTTTAATTTGGGATGATAAAAAAAGTTCTAGGCATGGAGAATAGTGATGGTTGCACAACAGTATAAATGTACTTAATGCCACTAACCTGTATCCTCAAAAATGGTTAAAATGGCAAATTTTATTATATATTTTACCAGAATTAAAAAATACAGAAAAAATATAAATCTTGTATTGTTTCACTGTTCAAGTTTTCAATGTATCTATGTAGATTTAAATGACTTCATACCATGTAAAAGCTTTTTATCTTACTAAAATAAAAACCAACAAAAAGCTGCTTCATTTCCCTAAGTTTCTCCTGCAACCTTTTGTTTTAATTCTATTATATCAATGTACTTATTTCATAGTGCATCAGATAACATATTATAGCTATTGCTAAAAATCTTTGAGAGCCATTAAGAAACAATGACTATTATGTAAAGTCATTATCTCACCTCCTACCTCAACTAATCTATTTTGAAAAATATACGTTTTCATATGTGGAGTTTCTTAAGTAAACACCTGTTTTATTGTTAAAATGTTTTGTCTGAGTGCTCTTAAAAGTGATGATTCAATTTTCAGTTTGTAAACTCTCAAAGTCTTTATCCACAAGGAACAATCATCATTTTCTAAAGAAAAGGTCACTATATGAAATAGTCATGGTTCTGATTAAATAAAGATTTATAAAGGCATTGCAGGTTTTATTTACTGCAATATTTTTGCAATTATTTCTCACAGAAAACAAACAAAGAGATTATCTACTTCACTAGTATAGCATCACACTTTTACCAATAAATAACTGTATTTTACATAACTTCATTTATCAGTGCTAAAGGTTGCAATGTCCAAATATAAGAGTAATCATAATAATTTCCATTTGTAGTTTTAAGTCTGTGAAAAGTTTTCATATGCATTGCTTCTTTTGATAAAGCAATCCTGTGACAGTCAGTGGTTTTTATTCATATATTTTACAAATGAGATAACCGAGGTTTATAAAGAATTTCAACGGATTACCCAAGATCTCATAATGAAAGACCTCCATCTTGAACCAGGATTCTTCACGCCACCCTCCACGTCTGCCATAGCTACGGGAACAGACTGCTTTAACCTCCAGCCCATTACTAGTTGCAACTTTTATCACTAACAGTAAAGAAGCTGGCAGAAAGAGTGTGTGGAATTGTGCAATTTTACCATTACCAAGGGAGAAACACCTCAAAGAACATATCTTTCAGTAGCCACTGGCATACTTTTTGCACAATAATAAAGACTCACAGAGTTCTCTATAGTTGACCTACCACTTCTGCGTTCATTATCTCATTTGATCCTCACAACATACCTGTGAGACAGCAGATAAAGCAGATGTTAACACGTCCATGTATTTGGTAAATGGAGAAACCAAAGCTCAGGAAAGTCAACAGATTCCCAGAGTTCATACAGTCAAGTGCATGGCATAGTAGGTTTGGGATACAGCGCTACTGGTGCCCAGGTCTTCTCAGTCCAAATCCTGAACTATTTTACTCCATTAACATGGAAGTGAATGAAAATACAGTGAATTTTTAACAACATTATCTAAACTCTCTACTGCCTACTGATGGAATTTCACATTTAATGAATATTTTCCAATCTAAACTTTTTAATTTTCACTTCCAGAAAATACATATTTGATTAAAAAATTATACCCAAATAGCTCTGCTTAAGATATTTGAGCTGAATACAGGAAATTCCTCATTTTCACAGGAGACTTCTGTAATGCCTAAGCTCTAAAGCCAGTTAGTGAGTAAGGAACTTGGCGTTTTCCTATTTTGTTTTTTCTAAGGGATAAAAATGAAGAGTTTTCTCCTGAGAAAAGTGAGACACTGAAATATTTTCTGCCAAAATGAATGTTATTAAAAAGGTGAGGTGTGTGCAACATAATTATGAGGCCCCTTTCTATATAACTAGAGATTGAAATCCCCCCTCAGTAATTACATAAGTCATGTTTATGAGATGCTGCTTTTCACCAAATGAATACATCATAGTTGCTAAGTGCTGAGTATACCCATGTTCCATGTACAGGTCCTGTGGTCCCTGTTGGAATCTTGTTCTCTTGAGCCACTCATTCCAGCCCTGGCTGCCAAGTATTTTTATGTCTTCAATAAACTAAATCTAACCAAGCTATTATTACTGAATTGCACACTATTAGAAGCTGAATGTAGCTGTTGGTGTATTACCATGGGAAATAAAAACTTATTATGTTCATTTTGTGCGTAACCTAGACAGTTGCATTTGCAAGCAATCAGCGTTTGCGAGGGCTGTTTCAGTTCTGGAGAGGTTGCACAGGAGTCCTCATCATGGTTTCTGTGACTGCCTGGGATTCGTAAGCTACCTGCCACAGAATTAGTTATACAGGAACTGAAGGATGAAAATTGTTCTCCAGGCTGCAATGATGTCTGCTTCAGTTGCTTAAAATAATCTTGTTCTTCATGCACACAAAAGTGAGCTTTATGTAAAAACAACAATACTAATGAAATGAAATAAAGCAAGGAGGGTGGGCAAGAACTACGTAGGTGAATTGCATGAGGTGAAAAGCAACAATGAATTTAATGCTATAGACATTCCATCACCAAGGAGACTGTAAAAGACAGATAATTTCCAGAGAAACAATGATTTAAGAACATTTTGCTAAAGAGAAAGGAGAAAAAAATGTTTTTTTCAGCACAATATTTATGGCAAAAGTAGTGGGATTATTAGATAATATCTCTACCTCCATTAAGTGGAAGCCAGAAGTAGACATAAAATCTAAGCCCAGCTTAGAGCAATTAACTATTTAATTATTGAAGTCTCTCCTAGCCACGGAGCTATACTTTCTTTCCTTTTCTTTCTTCTTTTTTTTTTTTTTTTTTTTTGAGGAGAAGGAAAGAGAAGTTTATTACTTTGCCAGCAAAGTGGGAAAATGGCAGACTATCATATCGTTTTTGTTTTCACTTTTGTTTATGTGGTGAATTACATTTATAGATTTGCGTATGTTGAACCATCTCTGCATCTCTGGGATGAAGCCCACTTGGTCATGGTGGATTATTTTCTTAATAAGCACCTGGATTTGGTTAGCTAGAATTTTTTTGAGAATTTTTGCATCTATATTCATAAGTGATATTGGTCTGTAATTTTCCTTTTTTGATGCATCCTTTTCTGGTTTTGGTATCAGAGTTATGTTGGCTTCATAAAATGTGTTGGGGAGGAGTCCATCCTTCTCAACGTTGTGGAATAGGATAGATACCAGTTCTTCTTTGTAAACTGTCACAAGAGCAAACAGACAACCCACAGAATGGGAGAAAAATTTTGTGTGCTACAAATCCAAAAGAGGGATGATAACCAGAATCTATTTAGAATTCAGGAAAATCAACAAGAAAAAATCAAACAACACTATCAAAAAGTTGTCAAAGGACATGAAACAGAAACTTTTCAAAAGAAGACAGAATAATGACCAAAAAAACATATAAAAAAAATGTCCAACATCTCTAATCATCAGGGAAATGCAAATCAAAACCACAATGACATATCACTTATCTCCAGTGAGACTGGCCTTTATCAAAAAGTCCCAAAACAATAAATGTTGGCATGGATGCAGAGAGATAGGAACACTCATACACTGCTGGTGGGACTGCAAATTAGTGCAACCTCTGTGGAAAGCAATATGGAGATACCTTAAAGAGATACAAGTAGAAGTACCATTTGATCCAGCAATCCCATTACTGGGCATCTACCCAAAAGAAC
>CAUYSK010077582.1:0-17740 GCA_963575035.1 Avahi laniger | reverse complement strand
GTAAACGTGTCTTGTCTCTCTGCGATAAACTTTGTTTCATGCTTAAAAAAAAATTAGTCAGCATGCCTGTAGTCCCAGCTACTCAGGAGGCTGAGGCAGGAGGATTGCTTGAGCCCAGGAGTGTGAGGTTGCTGTGAGCTAGGCTGACACCACGGCACACACTATAGCGGGGCAAAATAGTGAGACTCTGTCTCAAAAAAAAAAAAAAAAAATTAGTCAGATGTTTGAGAAAATGATTATTAATAGAGATATTCAACAGAAAGATATATAAGGCCTGAATTTGTATAAAACTAATACTATGTTCTCAAAATGATAAAAAGGAACATAAAGACAAATTTATAGTCATAATTTGATATTTATATGTATCACATTCAGTAGCTAATAGATGAAGTGACAAAAATTCAGTGTAGGTAAAGAAATTTAACCTACATAATTAAATAACTTTGCAAAAGATATATGTAATACATAAAATATAATATGTAATATATATAATTCTCTCTTCTATATATATATAATCATGTACATTTTAGGTCAATGACTGACTGCATATGTGATCATGGTCCCATGAGAATATAATACCGTATTTTTACTCTACCTTTTCCATGTTTAAAATGTTTAGATATACAAATACAGTTGTTCCTTGGTATACTCAGGAGATTGGTTCCAGGCCCCCCATGTATACCAAAATCCCCACCTACCTCAAGTCCCTCAGTCTACCCCCTTGGAACCCAGGTATACAAAAAATTCAGCCATCACTATCTTCAGGTTTCCAATACCACAAATACTGTATTTTCAATCTGAATTTGTTTTTTAAAAAACCTGCTTATAAGTGGATCCGACAAGGTCAAAACTGTGTTGTTTAAGGGTCAACCATACTTACATTGTGTTATAATTTCCTACAGTATTCAGTAGAGTAGTATGCTGTACAGGTTCTTAGCCTAGCAGCAATAAGCTATATCATATAGCTTAGATGTGTAGCCAGCTATACCATTGAGGTTTGTGTAAGAACTCTATGATATTTGCACAGTGACAAAATCACCTAAGGATGCATTTCTCAGAAGGTATCCCTGTTGCTAAGCAACACATGACTATATATAAACACTACAATGGACAACTGGAAAATACATTCTTTTCCAGTGTACATGGAACATTTACAAGAATAGGTCACCACATGCTGGGCCACAAAGCAAGTCCCAACAAATTTTAAAGGATTTGAAAATGAAATCATAGAAAGTATGTTCTGACAAAAATGCAATTAAGATGGAAATAAAAACAACAAAAACAGAAAGATAGTAATAAAGTCCCTGAACTTTGAAGATTAAACAGTGCATTTGTAAGTCAACCATATGCCAAAGAAGAAATCACATGGACACCAGACAACATTTTGAACTAAAATATAAAGACAATACTACATATGAAATCTTTTAGAATGCTACCACACCTGTGCATAGAGGAAAATTAATAGCTAAAAAAATTGTATAGCAGTAAAGTCTGGACAAAAACAAACAAAAACAACAATGACAAAAGGTAAAAAAAGAGCTAACTAAAGTGGAAAAAAGGAAATAATAAAAAGTAAAAAAGGAAATAAATGAAAGAGAAAACAAATATATGACAGGGATAATTATAAGCAAAGCCAAAATTTGGTTGTTTGAAAATACTATTAAAATTGATAATCTCCTAACAAGTCTATTCTTGCTTAAAAAAGAGAGAGAGAGATGCTGCAACTTATTAAAAAATAAAAAGAGGTATTTGTAGAGATTTGACAGATATGGAAAATAAATTAAGATGATAATTATATTAAATGAACCAATGTCTTAAAAACTGCAACTTAATGAAACTGACACAAATTGATGATTAAATGTAAATTTAATTTTTACCTACATCAACATCTTTTGTTCTACATCTTTTTAAAAAATGGAACCCGCAATTTAAACTTACTACTAAAAAAAACTCCAAGACCAAAGGAATTGACTTCTGAATTCTTCTAAAAATTTTTGGAAGTAATATCACCATTATTACAATACCTCTTTTGAGAATAGAAGTAGAGGCAAGCGTATGTTGATGCCAAAACCATGAACATTCCAAGTAAGAAATTTACAAGCAAAATTTATTTCAGGAACATACACACAAAAGTGTAACAGAAAATATCAGCAAAATTAATCCAATAATGCATATAGTTTTGTTTTAGTAATATAAGAAAGAGGTAAGATTTATAAATTAATCAATGCAATTTACTGCATTAATAAAATAAAGAAGAAAAACATCATCTGGTTACGTGCAGAAAAATATTGATAAGGTCCATATCTATTTATATTTTCAAAGAAATGTCTTGGCAAACTGATAATAAAGGGCAATTTCATGACACTGATAAAAAACAGTTTATCAGTTGGTTACTGCGGCCTAACAAATCACCTCAAAATTCAATGACTAAAAATATATATATTTTGGTTCTTGATTCTGTTGGCTAATTTAGGATGGGTTTGCAACTTGTAAATAAAAATTAAATATACAAGTAATATTCTATAAAATAGCATAAAACATGTCAAATACTTAACAATATAAGTCAATGGAAGATGTGTAAAACTTCAACACAGAAAATTGCATGAGAAACATTATTGAAAGAATAGAAAAAGTGCACACAAATGCAATAATGTACCAAGTTTATGGATTGAAAGACTTGTCATTTAAAGATATCAATGCTATCCCCCCAAATAGTACATGCAATGCAATACCAATCAAAATCCCTGCAGGGAGTATATGTGTGTGTGTAGATTGAAAACTGATTCTAAAATGTACATGGGAATTCAAAGAGACAAAAATAGCAAAGTCATTTTGTTTTTGTTTTGTTTTGTTTTTTGTAGAGACAGAGTTTCGCTATGTTGCCCAGGCTGGTCTAGAACTCCATGACCTCAAGTGATCCCACCACCTCGGCCTCCCAAAGTGCTGGGATTACAGATGTTAACCACCATGCAGGGCAGCAAAGACAATATCGAAGAATGAATCTGGAAGACTTACACTATCAGATATAAAATATTATTATAAAAATAGAGTAAAACTATGTGATATTGACACAATCAGACAAATAATACAGCGGGACAGCAGAAATAATCCAGAATGATACATGCATATAAACAATCACACCATTTATAACAAAAGTGCCAAAGCAATATAATGAAAAAAGGTTCATATTTTCATTAGATGATGCTGGGTCAACGGCATGTCCAAATGGAAGAAAAATTGAGTTAAACTTTTTCTCACGTCTCACACCATATTTAAAAATTAATTCCAGATGGATTGAAGATTCCTAATGAACTGAAGATCTAAAAGTGAATGGTAAAATAATAAAGCTTTCTCTTATACCCAAATTTGAGACTATTTTCATGATTGCAACATGGACAAGTTGCTTTATAAATTTGATTGTGAGATGTCAGACATAACAGAATATATCCCTACAATTTTATTTACAGTAAGTCTTCACTTAATGTTATTGGTAAGCTCTGGGAAACCGAGACTTTAAGCAAAATGATGTATGACAAAACCAATTATATTATAGACTGAGTGATAAGAGTCAAGTTCTTACAGCATGTTCTGGTCACAAAAATATCACCAAACTTCTAAACAAAGACCCCAAACTTTTCTAATATTAAACATTGAAATAACTGTGAACTATACATACATTTAAGAAACATTAATGGAAACAAGTAGGATAAGTATTTACTCAATTTTTGGTGGATCAGTGATTGACAGTGGTTATAATGGTGGTGGGTTGAATCGGGGAATAAATGTTTGCAAAGCAAAAATTGTAAGGAGCGTCTCCTACCACCATGTAAGTCAATATCAAACACTAAGACAAATGGCAAGCTCACCGGGCATTTTCAGACAGCATTGTTTGTTGTTGTGTATTTGTATGATTATAGTGTACTTTGTGAATTTTTTATTTTACAATAATTTGTATGCATTCATTCATTTTCTAACCTGCTTATTTTGGTTTAGGGTTGTGGGGGGCTAGAGCCTCTCCTGGCAGGTCAGGGCCAAGGCAGGAACCAACCATGGACAGGACGCCGTTCCGTTACATGCCCCCCACTCCCTCCACACACACATTCTCCCTCTGACTGGGACAATTTAAACATACTGATTTACCTAACGTGCACATCTTTGGGATGTGGGAGGAACCTGGAGTACCCAGAGAAGACCCATACAGACATGGAGACAATGTGCAAACTACACAGACAGTGGCCCCAGGAATCAATTTTTTTCCCCTCATCAATACTATGACAATATAACGTTGAAAGAAATGACATTGTCTGAGGACCTACTGTATACAGAGCTGCTCTCCCCCAAAGTAAAACCAATCAGTGGTGCTGAAAGTCACAATAGTGCTTACCTTGGAGGGCTAATTATGTGAATTTGTATGAGGTGTCATTTGGGGTGCTGGTTATGTTTATAATACCATTTGCAATAGCATCAAAAAACAACAGATGCCTACGAATAAATCAAATGAACAATGTGAAAAACCTCTCCACAAGTAATTATAATATAAAAAGTATTGAGATAAAAAAGAATATTCTATAAGTTAATAATGAATGACATGCCATTTTCATGATCTGGAAGACTCATTATTGTAAATAAGGCATCTATAGCCTTAAAATGATAAATGTCAAGCAATTGTAGACATGGGATGTTATAGGTCAATATAAAACTTATGTATGTTATACTTTAATAAAAACTTAGCACAGAAAAGAAGACATAAAGTGAGTTATAATTAATTATAAAATTATAATTACTTACAAAAAAGAAAGAAAAGAAATACGTGTAGTTGCAGCATATTCTTGTTCTTTCATGATTTAGGAGATGAGAATGTACAACTATCTAGATATGGTGCTAATATGTTCCATCGCTCGTGTCAAATTTCTCACCTTCTCAAATTCCATGAGCACAGACACATTTTGGACCTTTATATCTGTGACATTCTGGGAAATGGCTTTACCATGCCTCAGTAATATTTTACAAGTGAACTTGGTGTGGAAAGGATCACTGGTCTGAAATGTGTTTGTTTGATAGTAGAACTGTTAGCAGTCTTCTTAGTTGCTGTAGATCACAATGCTATGCATGTGCATAAATGTTCTGAGGCCTGTTGTATTTAACTACCACATGAAACACAGCATAAAGGAAAGTTGGAATGAAAGTATCTTGTGCAGTATGTCTTCTGTGTCTGGTTTATTTCACTAACATAATGATCTTCGGTTCCACCTGTATTGCTACAAATGACAAGATTTCATTTTTTTGTTATGGCTGGATAGTGTTCCATAGTGTATATCTGCTACATTGTCTTTATCCATTTATCCATTGATGGATACTTAGGCTGATTCCCTCTCTTCTCATGGTTGGCTTCTTGTCAACCTTAGGCCTTCTTGGATCCTCTGTGTCAGAAACCCTTCTCCAACCCCTCATTACATACTTTAGCTCTTTGTTATGCTCAGAGCACTTTTCTAACTTGATATAATTTCAATTATTAGGCTTTTTCCTTTTTTCTTGGTCCACCTCTCTTACTGAGGCCTGATCAAGCCTGGATTCCAGCCACATTCCTGAGCCTGAAGCCCTGCGTTCTCACTCCGCCATGTTGCCAACAACAGTGGACCATGCTGGTTTGTAATATTCCATAAGTTAATGAATTCGTTATCAAATTTTCTTTGTAGTTTTAGAGGATGCAATGTGAATCGAAAAAGAATTCAAATAGTATTTAGAATAAAGAGCAACAAAGAGTTATGAGAAAGAACAAGTCAAAATTGGAGCCATGTGCTAGTCCTTTAATTCTCATTAGAGAATCTTGGTTCTGTTCATATATTGTTTTGGTACAGTTATTTTCTCCAAAATTATATTATGAAGAAATAATTTAGGCAATTTAATTTTTTGTAATATGAGATGTACTTTACAGTTAAAATTGAGAAATTGCTCTGAAGTTTGAATTGGATTCTTAGCTGATAAAAGAACATGGCATATTTTTCTCCTACGTCAGCCATTATGTCCAGCCTGGAGGACACTTGGAACCATTTAAAAATGTAAAATGTATTTGTATGAAATTTTTAATAAATATCTTCATAGTCATATATTAAGAAGCGAGTCATCTGGGATGAATAAATATTCAGAAAAATAATCAGGGAGTGGTCATATTTCAGAATTGTGTCACCATTTTTTTTAACAGTTGTGAAAACTCCTGAGACTGAGCAAATGTCATATCAAAAACATTAAAAACCCTGGAAGGTTTTCATATTGGACCTCACAAAAATCCTTAAAAGTGGAATGATGCATCAGTCTCCATTTCAATGAAACCAAATGACGGCATTAAAGACACAATTCTATCACTTAGGTTTTTACTGTATTGGGTACCTAAGAGCCCTGTGCCACTTTCAATGTGATTTATTAACATGATTCAAACTGTAAAATGAATTCATTCTCAGTTGGTTAATTGCATTTATCCGATTTATTGAATGGTTCCTCCAACTACAAGGAAGGACAATCCTTTCTTTTCTTTGAAAATATCCAAGCTTCCCTGTTCTCTTTCCTTCTGCTGCTTGCCTCAGGGCCATTTCATGCTTAAAAGCTTTGGATTGTTTTCTGTGCCCATTGGTGCTTCCATTTGCCATCTGTTGGCTGAAGCATTTATATATTTAGAAACACAGGAAAGATAGCACAGGAGAAACTGGAGAAGTTTCAATAGATAGGACACAGCAATGATTGAACGCTTTGTATGAACAATTACTGATTCATGATATGTGGATACTTATAATAAGATATGAAGTTTTAAGACCACCGAATATCTGAAAAAGCACTGAAGCAAAGGAAAAAATTAGAGTTTTGATAACATTGGATATAAGAATATGTCAAGAATGTTAATATATACTTGGATTCTTCAAAACAGAGAATTAGGAAAAACAACTTTACTCATAATATTCAAAAATAGTTAACTTGCCGAAGAGACTATTATTGGTGGAGGAAAATGTTTGCATTAAACTTGAGTGAAAAAAAATCGTAACCCTCTTTAGCATCTTGATCAGTTTATTGCTGCCTTGAGAGCAAAGGGAGCTCCTTAATGGGGTACAAAAATTCACACATATTGAGGAAACACAATGAGATTAACTACGTGAAAATGTGATTTAATTGTGCAAATGTTTTGTAGTTTGTGAATCATGTAAATCGATCTTTTTAAAGCAAATTGAAAAGCAAACATCTTAGAACAATGTAAAGGTATCTTTCTATGGCTTTAGACATTCTGAGAGAATAACTTGCAGAAACTTTTGTTCTTTAAGTTACTTTGTGAGTTTTTAAGACACACACACTCACATTGGAACAACCAATGAAAAGCATTACTCATTTGTTTATCTGTCTGGATTTCTTGGCATTCTCTCTACCTTTTCCTCCCCTCACTGCTTCATATGTTTTGCCTTATTTTTCTGTATTTCCCTTCTGGCTGTCCTGTTACACTCAGTGTACCTCCTTATGGTGGAGCCTGGCCAATGTGAACCATTGTTCACATGATGTTTACTATCTCAATTAAATCAGGCTGCGACTGGACTGTGTGCTTCCAAGATTTCTCTTCCCACAGCAATAATTGCTCCCCCAAAGAATACGTTTGCCTAATATGTCAACATCTGGAAAAATCTGTGGAGGTTGCAGTTTATGGTCCACAGTTAGAACCCTGACATCAGCAAGTGCATGAGGCAATGAAGAGGAAGGAACTCAGGACATCAAAACAATACTCATGAGGAGTGTTTGACCTACCCCACTAAAGGAATTCTGCAAAATATATTTTTTTAAGGTTTGATTTTCAGAAATCAAGCCTCACAATAGAATTATGAGAATTTAGAGCCAAAGGGGATTTTAGAGATTACATGGTTTATATGCTTATTATCCTAGTTTCATGATAAGAACCCAGATGATGAAGACAAGAACAAACAAACTTGACAATTTTTAATTATCTGGATTTTTTATATAGACATAGTTTAAAACTTGAATAAGGTTAGTTTTTTTTTCACTAAATATTATACTTATAAATTGAAAAAACTATGTGTGTATGTGTGTGTGTATATATATATATATATATGAATATTTTTGTTAGCATCAATTTTGAAAATCTTTTTCTATCTATTTATGCAACAGAATCAAGATTGCCTTATAGTTTTAGTAGTCCTGACTACATAATAATAAATATCATGAAATTCATATAATAAAATTAATTTATAACTACATAAGACTATATAAGTCAGGGTGTGACTGGTAGTTTATACAAATTTATGTTGTATAGGTGTTTAATAATCTATTCATTGATTTTAGTTTTGAAATTTTATTAAATATTTTTAAGCCAATTAATATGTCCCATCTCAAGTCTCAAACATTGTTATATATCCTTGGGAAACCAGGGTCCTTAGACAATGTGACTGTATTGCCTAGTAAATAGAATAGTCCTGAATGTGATACATTGGAAAGAGATCTGAACTGAGAAAGAGAATTGGGTTCATGTTTGTCACTAACTAAATATCTGCCCTTTGGGAAGTCACTTGTCCTCTTTGGGAAGTCACTTGTCCTCTCTGGACATCATCTGAAAAATGATGGGATTGGACCAACAATCTTTATGTCCGTTCTAGCCCTAAGACAGAGACTATTTGGAAAACAAGAATAGTCAAGTCTCATTTTTTCATGGACAGACTTAGGCCATCAACTTGCACTAGACAGAATATTGAATTGAAATAATATCCTAAGGTTTCTAATATTTATCTTTTTTTTAATTTGTGAGCTTTAAGTCTCAGATAAAAACATTAAAAATTCCCTTAAGAACATCTAGTTTTCATTTATTTTTGAGATTTTTTAGTATGATTGATAAATATCTTGATTGATTAAAATAATTACAAAAATATACTTTTTTACTTTTTTAGGACTGAGGCAGTCATCTGATTACTGTTAATGCAAATTTCTAAGTCTTTATTGCATCTGTTAAGACTGCCCTGGTCCAATTCTTCTTCCCCAAATCTCTTCTTTTCACACTGCTTATTACCTCCCACAGGTGGTTGCTATTAGTGCTGGGAACAGTCCATCTCAGGCCCTTTTAAAAATTATCTACTTTTAATCTATTTTTTTTAAATAAAAACAAGTTAACAATGTGCATAATGTCAAAAGTCAAATCGTTCTTTAATATTTATAATAAAAGGAAGTTCCGAAAGTTATGAAAAAAAGAATTTCTCTGCCATGAACTCGATTCCCATTTTCCACAGGTAGCCACTTCCACATCTTCTAGAATAAGTTTCTCTTAATATCATCTTCCATATTTCTATATAACAGGCTTATATGGTTATTCCTTGAGTTTTCATTTAAGGTAATATTATTGACTTCCTCATCTGGAGAATAGTGCTTGTAAACCCACGCTCTTTTCTAAACACACACACAGACACATCCTACCTCCACCCCTCATCCAGCCATAATTACGTCACAATTGGAAAAGTCCAAAATTGGTGATCAGATTATATGTTTATGCAAATGTTCTTTTAAGGTGAGTCGTGGTTATATTTTCTTTCTTGATTTGCTTTTCCTTTAATTTTCTTGATTATTTGTCCAGTTCTGCATGTGACTGTCACTAATATATTCCCACATTCTTAAACTAGAAGTATAAATCTTTTAATAATGTATTAAAAAATATCAGAGACTTTTTTTAAAAAAATTTTTTACTTGAACACTAGCCCCCTGGATCCTGCTGTCTTCCTGCTCCAACAGGAGTGGTCTATGCTTGAGCCTATTCGACAGTTGTCACCCGGGGTTTGCCTTCACCACACTCCTAGAGCTTCCTTACTCTTTTATTTTTTGCCAATTCCTCTACTTCCTAAATTCCATGTCTTTCTCTTTCTAAGTTTCCCACCCTGAGTGGAGGTTCCTCCTAGGTTCCCCAACAGAGTTTCTTGAGACCTTGTTTTTATAAAATTGTATTTATTGTATCTTCATTCTTGACGGATAGTTAAGCTGGGTAGAAAATTCAGATTAGAATGTGTTTTCTTTTAAAACTTTATCTTCGACTTTCCTATTAAAATGCTTATTTTAGCTCTGATAATTTTCATTTCCAGAACTTTGTTGTTGTTGTTGTTGTTACATATTTCCATTATTTTTATAGCCTTTTCTTCTTATCTTGTTGGGATAACATCTCTCTGCAGAACTCAACTACGATTTTTTTTTTCTTGAGTTCTCTTTTGGCTTCATATATTGTTCCTTTAATTTTTTAAACTCATATTTAAGGGTTGGGGTAAGGTACCACAAAACGATTGGAAACTCTATTCACTGATGTTTTTTTCTGCAGAGCGCTTTGAATTGGCCTTTTTATTAGCTGACTCAAGGACCCTCTTAAGCTAATTGGTTTTTGCAGAGAGGAATCTTCCCATTTCCTTTCTACAGTTTATAAGCCCAGTTGCCAATTTGGCGATGTGTGTGTAAAGAGTCATAGCATGGTCTTGCCTTTTGATGTGGAGGCTTTCACTTCTTCTAATGGTTCTCAGTATGTCACCTTACTCTCAAGTATGATCACTGTCCATGAGTCCAAAATTTCTGTAGTTCTCTATAATGTAAATATATAATCTTTACTAGGGTCCAGTTGAAGCACTCTATTAGTGGCTCATTTTTGGAGAAAGAATTTTGGAGGTGAAACGCATCTCACGTAGTCTTTCAACCAACCCTTATGGTTTCAAGTCTACAAAAAACCCCACTTTAAAAGGGATCAGTGGCTCCAAGTTTTGAGAATGTCTTGGGTTCTATACCGTAAATGATCCTGCTTTGAGGTTCCCTGATTGTAAGCTTTTATTTTCCACTATCTCTTGTTGATTATGTTAAATATCACTCACCCACATGATCTTCCAAGATCAGCGTTGCTTCCAAAACAATGTTGCTATTACTTTCTCTTCCTCCTGTTTTGTCCTTTTGGTAAATTTAAGTCACTTATAATTTTTTTACTGTCATTTAAGTGGAGTTTTGGGGGGAAGCAGGAGTGAAGAAATTTTCAATCCACTGTCACTTGTAGCTATCATTTAAATTTTTTTTTTGTTTTTAATTATTGTGGGTACATAATATTTGTATATGTTTATAGGGCACTTGTGATGTTTTGATACAGGCATACAATGTGAATTAATCAAATCAGGGTAATTCTTTAATGCAATGCAAAGAATTTCTTTATTGGAACTTGAAAAAATTATTACAGAAAGAACTAATTGAAAATAAGCTTATTTTATATGATAAAATCTGATAAACATCTAGTGTAAGTATCTACAAATATATAGAGAAGATGTCTGTAGTTGCTCAAAGATCAGACTTTAAAAGAACATTTCTGTTTTTCTAATTTGTGTTTACAAGGTAATACAGATCTGTACAAATGTTAGAATCTAAGAATGGATAATGCGCGGATATGCAACTGTGCTTTCTGTAGCCAGCTAAATATAAATTATCTTAGTTCATGAAGGAAACATTTATTGGCATGTTCTATATACAAGGTTAGTTGCTGAGAATAAGTTGTCAAATTAAATTCTGCCCTCCAAAAATAGTACCTGCTTTCTGTGATGTGGTATGATTTATAAACTTTGTTGATAATCTGGAAAACAGAAAATCATTCATCTAACTGCTACCTCAAGGAATACCTTTTCAATATTTAAACAACAAAAATTACTCTATTAGTAGTGACATCCTGCGTCAAGTTGTTCAATGACTATAGATAACGTGTTATCTGAATTAAAATTCACTGACATGAACTAAGGACCTCCTATGTGTTGGACTTTGACTCAAGTACTTTTGCCTACCTTATTTAATAATCTAAGCAGTCACCTGAGGTAGTTAGAATTATTTCTGTCATGCAGAACAAGAAAATGGAATCCCAGGTCATAAGTGAGGATGGCTACATTATGTTGTAGTAACAAAGAGTAAACTGCAAACAAGCAAACTGCAAATTTTCAGTTATTTAAAACAAAAAGATGCATTGCTCACTTGTAGTAAATGATCAATGAGATTACCTTTCTCACTTAGGGTTGCTGATTCCACTGTCTAGAGCATTTCTGATTATGGTAGGAAAAAAGCAACAATCATTTGGATCTTTTCCTATAAGTTACTTTAGCTCATAACCCTCTGATCACAGCTAGTTATATGACTCATCCTAACTTTAAGAGTGAAGGCAAGTGATTTCCTTCTTCCTGCCTAGAAGCAGATGTAAACCTGGTGTCAGTGAATAGCTTTCAAGCTTGATGGGCCTTGTGGGTGCCTCCTAACCAGAGCTTTAAAAAACTGCTGTATATGAGGCGGGTGCCTCCTGTGTGTATTGGCTTCAGAATCCAATCCGATGCTTCCCAAACACTTTTCTCAGACATTTGATTATAAATGCCTGTTACTGTCACACGCTGTTATTGAAACACATTGAGAAGGAGATTAGGAGAAAGACAGTTCCAGACCTCTTTTCTGGGATGTGCGGGAGACATGGGAGCAGGTGTAATAACGAAGCCTTGTCCATAGTCAATGTAGCACACTCAGGAAGACTGAGTAATGTGTTTTAAGTTTCAACAGCGAATGCATAGCTAAACATCTTTTATAAATCAATGTTCTGTGACTGCGAGTTCAATATTATTTTCATTATGCAGGTGTGTCTTAGACTTAATGCAATTATAATTTGCACTTTACCTTTACAGAACTTGTCCTGTTATTTATATCTCTCTTTAAATGATATTATTTTGGGCTTAGGTGTATTTATTTAAAAAAAAATAGTACATAAGAAAGTAAAAGACAATACAAACTTAGGAAGGACCATGATCGAAGGCAGAAAAAGCTATCCTCAGAATGAGAGGATAGAATCTAGGTATACCAGGACAGGACAGAGAGACATGTCCCTGGTCCCAAGGAAATGAGAAAATCAGCAAGTAGGACTGAGATTTAAAAGGTGAGGAGCAGACACCTATGGGGTTCCTGTAATTCTGCCAGAAACAAGAAAGCCTGAAATAATGAGAGAAGGTTCTGCCAAAGATGAGATGGGAATGACTGAAGTTTGGAATTGAGGGTGAGAGGGTTATGGGCATGGGAGAGCAAGGCCCAGGCTGAGGAAGGAGCACTGGTGTTGGGAAGTCGTTACATCTTGAGAAGCGGATTGGAGGTGGGGTTAAGGGACAGAGTTGGCTAGGAGGAGGTGGATTTGGAAGTTGAAATTATCATAAGTGATGGTTTAGGGAAAGGTGATGAAGGAGAAGTGCGGGTGAATACTGTATGGGTCTTAGGTTGTTCTTAGGGGAGGGAGGCCAACAGTGGATGCTGAGATGGACTTGTGACTGGGGGTGGGCAGCTGAAACAGTAGAAACCAAGGGTGCTGCTATACATTGGAGAGAAAGGCTCACACGTCATCTCAGAGCAGTCACAGGTTGGCAGACCCTGCAGTACCAGGCATTCCCGCTCTTCTGAGACAGGACCTTGAACGAACTATTGTCTGTTACAATTGGGCAAGAGAAATTGCCATGAATATCATGTTTCTTCTTTTATTTTTTCCTAGAGCTCCACAGTTGTTTTTTAAACTGACTCTAGGCAAGGCAATAAACAGTGTCTAAGGAACGTCTTTAATATGCATTAATTTAACAACATATGCTCTCTGATACTAAGAGAAATATTCTTTAACATTTTTGTGATTCAATAAATACATGGGGAAGAGTATTGAGGAGTTTCTAAATTGCTCACATTTTTCCACTTTTGTGTTTAGATTTTGCTCCTTAGTTTAAGTTGATGAAAATAGTCAAAAGTTGAATCACTGGAGTGTGATTATAAAGATTATTTCAATTTATGTGATGCACACTAGAGATACATTCAAAAATTTTCCATAAATAACATGGCAAAAGCTCTTTTGAATTTTAAACTGGAGAACTCTGCTATTGATATCATTATTTGTTTGTTTTGTTGTGGGGGATAAGAGGATTTATTTTTCTCCTTTTTCCATTTTTTTTTTTCTTCAGGAAGAAAGAATGAAATTAGTATAAAAATCTGAACAACTTACAAAGTCACTTAGGTTTATGAAGATTGTAAATATCTAGGCCTTAGGGCCCAGTCTCTCAATGCATCTCGTTTTACCCTGAGAGGCACCTCCTTTGTTAGAAGGCTTGTCCTTTCAACAAAGGAAAGTCACTGGCTGGTAATCTAATCTTTGAAAAAGAGCTTGAATTTTTCTGGCAACAAAAAAGAGAAAAGCAGTATTGGAAAGAAATAGTACTTGAAACTAAAAGCTTGAGAGGAAGGGGAAAAGAACTCCCTGAAAATAATTATGACTCAGGCAGTCTCATCTGTTAAAATGCTTGGTACTGGGTGAAAGAGCTTGGGCATTGTAGCATCCTATCCCATTCCCAATTAGGGACCAGCCTAGAGGTGAACACCAACAAGAGGAAGCAACTCACAAAAGGTTTTTTTCTTTAAAGATATTCTTGTTTTTTTCTGATGAAGGAACTAGTTAGTTATTTATTTTTCTAGGACTGCTATATTTTTAGAAATAAGGGCAACAGCACAACATTTTTTATATTTTTATTGTTCTGCAATAAGGCATGCCACATTTTTCTGTTGAATATAATCATGATGTTAAGAATCTGATTGGATTGTCGTTGTTTTTGCTATTGTTACCGAGTGTTGTATTGGAAATCTTTAAAAACCAGATGTGTCAGGAAGTGAAGCGGAAAGCAACTGTACAAAAACAAACTTGCACAGCCGACCTTTAAAATATTTCCATTTCTTTCAACATAAAGTTTATAATTTCAGTCTGATGTTTCTCAAATTACCCCCCCCGCCCTTTTTTTTTATTATTAGTGTATTAGTCAGCTCAGGCTGCTATAACAAAATACCACAGACTCGGTGGCGTACACAACAGAAATTTATTTTCTCACAGTTCTGGATGCTGGAAGTCCAAGATCAAGATTCAGCTAATTGAATTTCTGGTGAGGACTCTCTTCCTGGCTTGCAGGTGGTGGCCAACCCTCCCTGTGCTCCCATGACCTCTTCTTTGTGCACCTGTGGAAAGAGAAATCTCTTTCTTCTTCTTCCTATATGGCCACCAGTCCTACTGGGTTATGATATCATTTAACCTTCATTAGTTACCTCCTAAAGAACCCATTTCCAAATATAATCATATAAGGTTAGAGCTTTGACGTATGAATTTTGAGGGGACATAATTTAGTACATAGCAAGTAGTTTATACCAAAAGTGTTAGCGTCATAATAAAGACAAAGTCAAGATTTGGGAAACGGTGACTACTTCTATGTTTCTAGGCTATGGCACTCTCTTCAGAGTAGCCATTTCCATTTACATGTATATAGAGAGAGTGCGTAGATTTTTGCCAACGATGGAATATAAAAGATGATCTCTTTCGTGATAGTACATTATTATAAAAATATGAAAGTGACTCTAAAGATAGCACTGAACTTGCATTTTACAGCCATTGTTAAGTTTAAGATATACAACAGCTTATATTTGGGTTTCAGTTACTATTTTTTCAATATACTTCCAGGTCAAATATTTTGTGTGATTCTTGCAATGTGCCAGTAATAGGAAACATGCCATTAGGCCTGGGCTGAGGACACTGGGTGGAGAGTGCACTAAGTGCACTGTGAAATTGGAAGATCTGGAGAGAAGTCCAACTTTTCCCCTGTGGGAGATTAAATTAACAGTTTGGGATATAAGACTCTTTCTCTAAATGTGTTTTTTTTTCTCTCTTTTCTTTTTTTATTTCAAGATATTATGGGGGTGCAAATATTTTGGTTACATATGTTGCTTTTGTACATTTTGAGTCAGATTTATAAGTGTGCCCATCACCCAGACAGTATGCATTTAAAATGAAAGTGTTGTATTAGATGAAACCATAAATTTTCTCCTGGCTTTAAAAACTTGTGTTTCTATGAAGCACAAAGAATATGAAGAGATGTGCTGTTAGCCACACAGTGAATTCATAAACATTGTGGATTTAGAACACTGTTTTTCTGACTTGCAGCTAATGGAAATTTCCAGAAATATTAAAGCTCTAGTGTCAGAGTCCCTTATCCTAATTTCCTTGACATCAGTGGAGTCTTTATGTTTTACTTAATTCAATAGTAAAAACACAGAAAGAACATCTCCCTTTAAGGCTTAATAGGTGGAAATACCTGCTTTCTGTCCTACAGAGAGAGTTGTGCTTTTCCTCAGAAAAGAGAGAAAAAGTGATGACTGCAGATGTTTAAGAGGGTGGCTATAAATTCTGTGAACTATAAACAAGAATTGTGAAGGGAATAAAATCCAATGCCCTTATAGGGAAACCCAGACATGCAAAGATTTGTACATGTTCCTTGCGTTATGGTTTTTTTTTTTTTTTTAAAGAAGCTTGTGGTGGTACTAAGGGTTTGCCTGTAAAACGAGACCTGAATGATGTCTGGCAGAGCTGAAGCTCAAAGAATGGCTGAGAGCTCTTGTGTTTACACTCGCACAATGATGGCTGTAAGCAGATCTTTCTAAACAAGGCAGAGCAATTTAGAAGGATTAAGAGATCTGAACTTACCAGAGTGTGTGCTATAATTTTCTTCCTTTCTAAAGCTTCATGAAATCAAGCTCCCTATGCTGATATACTCAGGACAAAGGGATTTTGAAACTTCCTTTTAAGAAATTTGCTCCCTATGGGATCTTGTTCCTTGTCACTTGAGTTCATAATGTCACTTCTTTTGTTCCATGGGCCTAATTCATTGTGGTTATTTTCCATGTAGTAGCGAACAGTTTCAATGAGGTAGCTCCCTGAGGCTGGTTAAGAGGGCATAGATTTTCAGCCTCCTTCTTTGTTTACATATGTTCTGAATATAATGGAAAATGTCCTTTAATTTGTAAATCATCCCCATTTTGTCTCCATTCCAAGATAAATTTAGTTCTGGGTAAATTGCAATACGCTGCTCAGTCACTTTTGATTTATGGTAGAATAAAAGCAAAACTCTAATGCTAGAGTCTTTCTCTAATGTCCTGGGACTTCATGTTTTAGGGCTGCCTTTCAGGTGAAACCATATCACAATTAGTACTTTGGCTACTGCATCGGACTAACACTCTCAAATTCTCACATTCACTCATGCTGGGAAGAAATTTCAACATGATACCTTTTGCTGTCTGAAAAGAGCACATGTGTTTTCATACATTAAATTAGAAGTAACCCAGAGAACACTGCTAAGTCCATGACTGAGCTCAGATGGTTATATCAGTGAGTACTTCACATTAAGAATATCACTCAAAGCATTTCAATGTATATAGACATAGGACTGATTAGCAGGTTCTTGCTGACAGGAAATTTTATGTATAACTATACATATTATATATTAATATTAACCTTATAATTTTATCAGATAATACATGGGCTACATTAATACATTAATTATTTATAATAGTAATGATAAAATTATAGCTATATTAACCATGTAATTTTTGTATAGATCTCATTCAATGAACTACCTTTTGAGTAATTTTATCAATTCACCTCTTGTGTTGGCACTGCTGAAGATAAAAAAGAAAGATAAGACTCCATTCTTGATTCATCCAGAACTTTTAAAATAAAAGTATTATCATATGGTTCCACCAGTCTAGGGGTTACGATACAGCTACATAACTTGAGTAATTTTCATCAAGAAAAGAGTAAATTTGCAGTTTACTTTTTCAGTATGACTGCTCTTAAGAGAGTACTATTCAGTTATAAGAAACAATGGTGATATAG
>CAUYSK010077578.1:0-25499 GCA_963575035.1 Avahi laniger | reverse complement strand
CTAGGATTACAGGCGTGAGCCACCGTGCCTGGCCCGCGCAGAAGCTTTTTAATTTCATCCAGTCCCATTTATTTATTTTTGTTGTTGCTGTGATTGTTTTTGGGGTCATCTTAATAAATTCCTTGCCTAGGCCAGTGTCTATAAGAGTTTTCCCAACATTTTCTTCTAGAATTCTTATAGTTTCATGCCTTAGATTTAAGTCTGTTATCCATCATGAGTTAATTTTTGTAAATGGTGAGAGATACGGATTCTATTTCAGTCTTCTACATGTGACTATCCAGTTTTCCCAGTTTTAAATAGGGATTCTTTTCCCCAGTGTATTATGTTTTTGTCTGCTTTGTCAAAAATCAGATGGCAATCTGAGGATGGTTTTATATCTAGGTTCTCTATTCTGATCCATTGGTCTGTGTCTCTGTTTTTGTGCCAATACGGTGCTGTTTTGGTTACCACAGCCTTAGAGTATAGCTTGAAGTCTGGTAAATTGATGCCTCCCAATTTGTTCTTTTTCCTTACTGTTGCTTTGGCTGTTTGGGCTCTTTTTTGGTTTTATAGGAAGCATAGCATTATTTTTTCTAGATCTGTGAAAAATGATGTTGGTATTTTAATAGGGATTGCATTGAATCTGTAGATCACTTTAGGTAGTATTGACATTTTAAGAAGGTTGATTCTGCTGATCCATGAGCATGATATGTTTTTCCTTCTGTTTACATCCTCTGCAATTTCCTTACTCAGTGTTCCATAGTTCTCCCTGTAGAGGTCTTTCACCTCCTTAGTTAAATATATTCCTAGGTATTTTATTTTCTTTGTTGCTATTGTGAAAGGTATTAAGTCTTTGATTTGGTTCTCAGCTTGACTGTTGTTGGCATATATGAATGCTACTGATTTGTATAAATTGATTTTGTAATCTGAGACTTGGCTGAATTTGTTTATCAATTCCAGGAGTCTCTTGGCTGAATTTTTGGGATTTTCTAGATATAAGAGCATGTCGTCAGCAAAGAACGATAGTTTGACCTCTTCTGCCCCTATTCGAATACCCTTAATTTTCTTCTCTTGTACAATTGTTCTGGCTCAACTTCGAGCACTATGTTGAATTGGAGTGGTGATTGTGGGCAGCCTTGTCTGGTTCCAGTTCTAAGCGGGAATGCTTTCAATTTTTCCCCGTTCATTAAGATGTTGGCTGTGGGTTTGTCATATATGGCTTTTACAATTTTGAGGTAAGTTCCATCTATGCCTATTTTGTTAAGCATTCTTATCAGAAAAGCGTGCTGAATTTTGTCAAATGCTTTTTCTGCATCTATTGAGAGGACCATATGGTCTTTGATTTTACTTCTGTTTATGTGATGGATTACATTTGTAGATTTGCATATGTCAAGCCATCCTTGCATCTCTGGGATGAAGCCCGCTTGGTCGTGATGGATTATTTTTTTCATGTGCAGCTGAATCTGGTTTGCTAGGGTTTTATTGAGAATTTTTGCATCTGTATTCATAAGGGATATTGGTCTGTAGTTTTCTTTTTTTGTTGGATCCTTTCCTGGCTTTGGTATCAAGGTGATGCTGGCTTTGTAAAACAGAATGTGCATTCTTGACCACTCTGTTGCTCGCTAGCAAAGTACTCTTAGTCATTATTAATCTCATGACCAACCTCTTAGTGAATAATAGATCAAATGCAAAAACATACATTGAAATAAAAACTTTATTGTCTGTTAACTCTTGGATATTTGGTAGTAAATCAGTTTAGAGATTTAATTAAAGATCAGTTCCTCAAACAGTATATTTAATTCATTACTTAAAATTTTACAAGTTGAATAAAAACAACTCTTTACATGTAAAGATGTTGGAGTGTTGCTGTTTAGGTACTATAATATAGTTAAATAGATACCTTTTTTCCTTGGATAATTTCTAAGTTTAGTATGTTTGTAGATTGTATTTTAAATGTAATATTTATATAATCACCTCCCTCCTCAGTAAATCTAATTTAGAAAAAAATGGCTATACTGTATTTGATTCTTTAACTCTTTGACTATAGAAATATGAAGTCTAATATTAATGCTAGTTATAAGATTTCTTCCATTTCTAAAATTCAGGGATGGATAATAAAATCATGCTGTATGTGACTACCATAGCTTTGGTAGTCATATCTGTGAAATAAACAAATGTAGTTCTGAATTTTTAAAAAAGGTTTGCATAATAAAAAGGTATATTTTAGAGTTAACATATGACGCAACAATTCCACTCCTAGGTGTATACCCAACAGAAGTGAAAACATATGTCCACAGAAAAACTTGTACACGAATGTTCATAGCGGCATTATTTATAATAGCCAAAAAATAGAAACAATCCAAATGTGTTGTAACATATAATGGAATATTATTTACAGTAAAAAGGAATTCAGTACTGATACGTGCTACAGCATGAATGAATCTTGAAAACACTATGCTAAGTGACAGAAGCCAGACACAAAAGGCTAAATATTATATTATTCTGTTTATATGAAATGTGTAGAATAGGCAAATCCATAGAGACAGAAAGATTAATTAGAGTCAGCTAACTAATGAACTGAGAGTAATGGGGAATGTGATGGTTAACTTTGTATCAGTTTGCCTAGGCTATGGTGTTACAGTTTTTGGTCAAACATCCAAACAGCCTAGATGTTGCTGTGAAGGTATTTATCAGATGTGATTAACACTTACACCAGCAGACTTTTAGTAAAGCCTATTACCCTCCATAATGTGGGTGGACCTCATCCAATTAGTTGAAGGCCTTAAGAGAAAAGACTAAGGTCCCCCTGGAAGAAGAAATTCTGCCCTCACAGGACCAGTGGACTCCAGACTACAACAGCAACTCTTCCCTGGGTTTCCAGCCTAACAATCTGCCCTGCAGATTTTCAACTTGCCAGCCCCCACAGTCACATGAGCCAATTCTGTAAAATAAATCTCTCTATGTAGATACACATGCTATTGGTCCTGTTTCTCTAGAACCCTGACTGTTATAGGCAATGACTGCTAAATGGGTACAAGTTTCTTTTTGGGATGATGAAAATATAAAATTGACTGGTGATGGATGAACAACTTTTTTTTTTGGAGATAGTCTTGCTCTGTTGCTTGGGCTAGAGTGCAGTGGTGTCATCATAGCTCATCGCAACCTCAAACTCCTGGGCTCAAGTGATCTTCTTGTCTCAGTCTCCCAAGTAGCTGGGACTATAGGTGTATACCACCATGCCTAGCTAATTTTTTCTATGTTTAATAGAGATGGGGTCTCCCTCTTGCTCAGGCTGATCTTGAACTCCTGAGCTCAAGTGATTCTCCTGCCTCAGCCTCCCAGAGTGCTGGGATCATAAGGCGTGAGCCATCGTGCCCAGTTGCACAACTCTTAATTGTACACTTAAACAGGCAATTGTATGGTATGTCAATTATATCTCATAAAAGCTCTTATAAAAAAAGGAAAGTGAATAAGTGAGTAGTCAAATGTGGGTAGGATTAATAGCAACTTTTTTGTTCGGTTTTGATTTTTTTGAGACAGAATCTTGCTCTAGAGTGCAGTGGCAGGATCATAGCTCACTGCAGCCTTGAACTCCTGGGCTCAAGCGATCCTCCTGCCTCAGCCTCCCCAATAGCTGGGATCACAGGCGTGCAACCATACCTGGCTAATTTTTTTTTTTTTTATTTTTCGTAGAGACAGGTCTTGCTGTGTTGCCCAGGCTGGTCTGGAACTCTTTTTTTTTTTGAGACAGAGTCTCACTCTGTTGCCCGGGCTAGAGTGCCGTGGCGTCAGCCTAACTCACAGCAACCTCAAACTCCTGGGCTCAAGCGATCCTCCTGCCTCAGCCTCCCGAGTAGCTAGGACTACAGGCATGCACCACCATGCCTGGCTAATTTATATATATATATATATATTTTTAGTTGTCCAATTAATTTCTTTCTATTTTTAGTAGAGACAGGGTCTCGCTCTTGCTCAGGCTTGTCTCGAACTCCTGAGCTCAAACAATCCACCCGCCTCGGCCTCCCAGAGTGCTAGGATTACAAGCGTGAGCCACTGCACCTGGCCTGGTCCTCGAACTCTTGATCTGAAGTGCTCCTCCCACCTTAACCTCCCAAAGGGCTGGGATTAAAAACAGAAAAATTAGCTGGCCATTTGTTGTGGTGCACACCTGTAGTCCCAGCTACATGGCAGGCTGAGGCAGGAGGATTGCTTGAGCCCGCGAGTTTGAGGTTGCAGTGAGTTCCAATGATGCCACTGCATTCTACCCAGGATGATAGAGTGAGACTCTGTCTCAAAAAAAAAAAAAAAAGATGAACCTGACTTAGATTGCATTTCAGGAAGACTGTGAAGAAGTCACCGTTTCCAAGAAACTGTTGATGATGTTAAGTGAGGACTTAACAGGGTTGTACAGGGCTGATGGGGCAATAGGGCAAAAATCTTTAGGGATCCAAGGCGCAAACCTGGAGGGGTAAGAGTCTTAGACTTACAACTATGGCGAAAGCAACGCTTCCCCTTAATTCATCTAGATAACCCCAATAACTAAATTGGTACGTCCTAAGCTAGGTTGTGAAACACCCTTCTACTCTAGCATGCTGATTTCATATTAGGGTGATTGAAAAATGATGAAGATTGCTTTCATAGTTGTAGTGAGTGGACAAGATTTGAAGATTCCAAAGTACGATTTCTTATTTTCAAGATTATATTTCTCTTGGCATATTTAAAGATTGCACTTATGTGCATAGTTTTAAGGTGAATTTTTTTGCTGATCATTTAAAATTATGCATTAAGGTCATTTAAATCCCATTTCTGATATTGCTAGAAGTATAGATTTAATACTTCAAATGAAAAATGAAAGAAATTAAAAGGATTATTATGAAGAAAATATTACATGTGATTGTCCAAGTCAGAGATAGGTATCAAGTGATATGACCTACTTCAGAATTTCGGTATGAAATATACATACATTTTTAGAAACGGGTTTTTGCTCTTTCACCGAGACTGGAATGCAGTGCATTACTGCAGCCTTGAACTCCTGGGCTCAAGCGATCCTCCTGCCTCAGCTTCCCAAAGTGTTGGGATTACAGATGTGAGCCACCATGCCCAGCCTGAAATATATTTTAAAACATGAAACTTATGTAGTAGTATTAATACTAGTCTTGCCATTTTAAATTGATATTCTAAGCTGAGGTTTGTTCATAATTGTCAGTTTTGTCGAGGCAGTTTTCACATAAGTACTAGGTAAGTTTATTGGCATTATACTTGGTTTTAATCTCTCCCTCCCTTTCTCTTACCAGTGATCTGATTTGAGAATTATCTTATAATTTTATCCTTTGTTTTAGCTGTAGCTGTTTTGAAAGCTGATATAACAGTAGATAAACTATTTGAATAATGTGTGAGAAGGTGTTTAAAAAGAACTTTCAAACATTAGGTGATAGTATTATTATGAAAATTGTCATTATTGCTTTCTTCTTTCAATAATCTTTATTATTACTGCGTCGTCATCATAGTGGTATGGAATCTTAGGTGTGCTAAGGAAATTATAGACTTTAATAGACAATTATTTTTTGAAATGGCTGTTTTGTTGTAGGCCTACTAGTTGGCTATTTTCCTCCGTGTTTCATATTATATATATATGAATATATATGTTTCATTTACATACCAAAATACAGAATTAAACACTTTATATGTGAAGTGTTTCATCTTGATATTTAAGTCCTGCTGCCAAAATATTATTCCCTAAACCAAATATTTGGAGTGTTGGTATGTGAATGTCGGGGTTGGAGAAGAAAATCTTATATTTTCCAAGTTCAGCCACTTTCAAAAGACTTGTGGAAGTGGGTACTCTTTCTCCTTTCTGGAATCAGTGTAATAGCTTCAGTTTTATGACTGCACTACTCTGATAATAGTAGCAGTTGTTTTACAACTCACCTAACCTATCCATTTTCTTTGCTTTTGAATTTTGAATTTCCTAGTTGTCTTTGGAGTTGGGCTGGGTAAATCTGACTTAAGTAAGTGATGCAGGCATACAAAATAAAAATTTATATAATGTTTATTTGTATGTTTAACATTGTTACTTTTATTATATTTCTCATTTTCTGTTGCTGTCACATGAGTTTTGCACTAATTCGGACTTTGTGGTTTTCTTTTTTTTTTTTTTTTTTAGGCAGAAACTTACGCCAATGACTGGGCTAGAGTGCAGTAGTGTCATCATAGCTCACTGCAAGCTCAGATTTCTGGGCTCAAGTAATCCTCCCACCTCAGCTTCTCAAGTAGCTGGGACTATAGGCGTGCACTGGCACACCTGGCTAATTTTTTTTTTTTTTTTTTTTTTTTTTTATAGATACGAGGTCTCACTCTTGCTCAGGCTGGTGTCTTAAACTCCTAGCCTCAAGCAGTCCTCCCGCCTCGGCCTCCCAGAATGCTAGGATTATAGGTGTGAGCCACTGTGCCCTGCCGATTTTGTGGTTTTTATCTGTTGACTATTTTAAATAAGTTTGGATATGTTTTAGACAAGTTCTATAGATTTTGTTGTTATTCTAAATCACAATTGTTGAGTGAAGGTTTAATGCTTTCTTCATGCAGCTTTACTTATTGCCACAATTCTTGTTGATTTGCCCCGTCTCTTAATATTTTGAACTTTGATTATATTTAACGCTTTTTTTTTTTTTTTTTTTTTTTTGAGACAGAGTCTCACTCTGTTGTCTGGGCTAGAGTGCCATGGCATCAGCCTAGCTCACAGTAACCTCAAACTCCTGGGCTCAAGCGATCCTACTGCCTCAGCCTCCCGAGTAGCTGGGACTACAGGCATGCGCCACCATGCCTGGCTAATTTTTTCTAAATATTTTTAGTTGTCCAGCTAATTTATTTCTATTGTTTTAGTAGAGATGGGGTCTCGCTTTTGCTCAGGCTGGTCTGGAACTCCTGAGCTCAAACGATCCGCCGGTCTAGGCCTCCCAGAGTGTTAGGATTTCAGGCACGAGCCACTGTGCCCGGCCCAATTATGTTTAACTCTTAATTTAACCCTTAATTATGTGAGGATTCTGAGTTAGCTCTTGATTATTACGGCCCTAATTAGTTTATAATCTCCTTAAAGGCAACTGTAATAGCTATGCTACCTTGTAGCTTTACAATATAGGTATAGGGCCTGGCAGTAGTAGAGGATTAAAAAAGTTATTACCAACACAAAACCTTTCTCCCAAGAAATTATGGAAGTACTAGCTTAAGAAATTTGTCTTTTTGTTTTTTTTCCTTTTTAAAAGCCTCTTAGGAGAAAATGTAGGAGAATATCTTTATGACCTTGGATTAGGGAAGGATATCATAAGTAATTTGTAGAAAGCACACACCAAAGGAAAAGATTGGTAAATTAAAGCACATTAAAATAATTTTATTCATTTGAAAGTATAATGGCTGGGCACCATGGCCTGCGCTTGTCCTCCCAGCTACTTGGGAAGTTGAGGCAGGAGAATCACTGAAGCCCAGGAGTACACTATGATCGTGCCAGTGTACTCCAGCCCGGTCAACTAAAAAAAAAAAGAATAAAAAGTAAAGAAACTAGGCAAAGATATTTGTAATACATACTACTCGCAAATAATTAGTATCTAGAAAACAGAAAGAACTTGTGCAGATCAATAAAAAGAAAGGCAACCCAACAGAAAAGAAAGTCAAAAGATATAAATAAGAATTTTACAGAAGAGGAAAGAAGAATGGCTAATAAGCAAACGCAGAATGTTCAGCGTAACTGGGAGAACTATAAACTTAAGCCATGAGATCCCATTTATCCTCATTTAAAAAGTTGGATATCTGTGCACAGTGGCTCATGGCTATAATCCTAGCACTTTCGGAGGCTGAGGCTGGAGGATCACCTGAGGCCAAGAATTTGACACCTGCCTGGGCAACATAGTGAGACCCCATTGCTACAAAAGATGAAAAAAATTAGCCAGTTGTGGTGTTGTGCACCTGTAGTTGCAGCTATTTGGGGGCTGAGGTAGGAGGATCACTTGATCCTGGGAGTTGGAGATTGCATTGAGCTATAATTGCACCACTGTACGCTAGCCTGGGCAACAGAGTGAGATCCTGTCTCTAAAAAAAATAGATAAATAAAAAATGGAAAAGGATGGATAATATGAAGTGCGGGTGACACTGTAGAGCAATAAGAACGCTCATATGCTGTTGTTCATAATGGTGAATTACAGTGATTGATTTTTTTTTTTTTTTTTTTGAGACAGAGTCTCGCTTTGTTGCCCGGGCTAGAGTGCTGTGGTGTCAGCCTAGCTCACCGCAACCTCAAACTCCTGGGCTCAAGCAATCCTTCTGCCTCAGCCTCCTGAGTAGCTGGGACTACAGGCATGCACCACCATGCCCGGCTAATTTTTTCTATATATATTTTTTAGTTGTCCAGATCATTTCTTTCTATTTTTTAGTAGAGACGGGGTCTCACTCTTGCTCAGGCTGGTCTCGAACTCCTGACCTTGAGTGATCCACCCGCCTTGGCTCCCAGAGTGCTAGGATTACAGGCGTGAGCCACCGCACCTGGCCACATTGATTGATTTTTGAATGTTAAACCAAGTTTGCATTCCTAGAATAAATTTCACTTGGTTGTGATGTATTATTTCCTTCATACATTGCTAAATTTTATTCGCTTATATTTTGTTAGGGGTTTTTGCATGTCTGTTCATGAAAGATTAATCTTAAATGCTTGTGAGAATTCACCAGATGAAGTTGTCTGGATCTGTTTGTGTTTTGTGGAAAGTTTTAAACTGTAAGTTCGGTTTCTTTAATCGATACAGGGCTTTTCAGAGTATTTATTTCTTAACTTTGGTATTTTATATCTTTAAAGAAATTTGTTTCATGAAAGTTGTTGACATTATTGGAATACAATTATTCATAATATTATTTTATGTTTGGGATGTATAGAATGTATAATGATGTCACCTCTCTTGTTCCCAATGTTGGTAATTTATGTCTTTTTTTTTTTTAATCACTTTGGCTAAAGATTTATCAACATTATTCATCTTCTTAAAGAATTGTTTTTTTCCTTAGATTTTTCTCTACTATTTTTCTGTTTCTATTTCATGGATTTCTGTTCTCAATTATTTCCTTCTTTGTTTAGTGAATTTTTCATTCATTTTCTGCATTGTTTTTTTGGTTTCTTTATGTTGGGTTTCTATTTTCTATTGTATTTCATTGAGCTTCCTTACAATCCATATTCGAAATTCATTATCAGTCATTTCAATATTCTCATTTTGGTTGGTTTCCATTGGTACAGAGTTATTGTTTTCTTTCACTCTGACTTTTCATGTATCCTGAGATGTTTCACTGATTCCTTCTCATCTGGAGCAGCTTTTGCTTCCTATTTTTGGATTTTCTTTTGATTATATAATGGCACACCCAGTTTAATCTCTGAGATAGTGGGTGGTGCTTGTGGGTGAGACTCAACCACACCCTATATGATGGAGTCAGTAGATGCTGTAAATGGTGTGCAAATTGACTTCCCTGTCAGTAGGTGGCACTTAGGTGGCTAGTCATAATGAGGCTATAGTTCCCTAACACTCTGATGGAATAAGTCATTTTAACAAATAAGATTTTATGACCAGTTGAAAATTTATACCGTTTATACCAAAATAATTTCTGAATGGAAAATTTTCTAAAGTGTTTAAACATTTCTTGTCATCTTAGATATAATAAAGGATATAACTTAACCTTTTCTTAGTGATCTAGTCGCATTTACTAGTAGAGTTATGCATGTAGGGGCATTAGAAATTATAAATTTTTTGCACCAGGGCTAAGTGACTTTAAATTATCACATTTTAAAATTCTCATATATGAGTTTTATATATATGAATTAATATATGAGCTTTATATGAGTTTTGGTTCTTTTTGGTTGTGTCTTCTGTGTCAGTTATTCCTATAGAAACTATAGAAACATAGTAACTGCACATATATGTAAATTTGTCTCCCTGAGGAACTATGTCAACTTTATAGTGCATGGACTTGGCCATCTGCTCCCACACTTCTCTTTTTTCCTTCTTGATATCAAGTTAATATGTTATGAGTAAAGTATTATTATAGTCTGTGATAAATAAATTCCTGAAACCTTTTAGAAAAATGTTAAGATTTTTTTACATAAGATCAGGTCACAAATGGCCATGAAATGACTTCAGCTCCTCTTTACAATTTGTTGTTTTGTATTACATTTTGAAGTTAACTATGTAGCTATGTTAATTGAAAAATATGTGATGAGTGCCTTTATAGTTCTTTCAACATTTATCAGTCTTCTGCTAAGTAGAAGAACTACTACTACCGTTCTTCTACTACTCCTCTAGGTGATAGAGATAAAAAGTGTCTGACTTCTTGAAACTTAAAGTCTATTTGAGTAAGACTGAATGTAAAAGCTTTAAGTATAGTATAATATTTTAATAGCAATGTATGCCTGGATGTTACATGATATTATAAAGGAGGAGTGTCTAATTCAGTGTGTCAGTTAGTTTATGCTAGCTACACTGTGGTATTAAACAACCCCAAAACTCAAGTGCCTTATAACAACAAAAATTTATTTCTTGTTCATATTACATGTTTAGATAGATGGCAGCTTTATCTATAGTTATTCTTTTTTCTGGGATTCAGGCTGAAGGAACAGTTTCTGTCTCGGACATGTATGTTCTGGTGGTAGAAGGGAAAGGACTATGCAGAACCATGGAATTAAAGCTGCTCAGAAGGGGCACATGTCACTTCCATTCACATTTTATTGGCCAAAGCAAGTCACATGGCCATGCATGATATAATTGGTTAGGGAAGTATAATTAATACTCATATGGGAAGAATTGGTAGAATAATTGAGTACAGTAATACATTCTACCACACTCAGCTTTGTTCCCAACTTCCTAAGTGAAAATTAGCTTTGGAGGCTATGAAATAAGAATTCATTTTATTAGGTCATTAAATATGAAATGTCTGATTTTGAATCAAAAGTGTAGTTTATTATATCTCAAACAAGAAGCAGTACAATTAATCAAAGTATGTGCCTAAACTGTCGACACGGTTTTGCCATCTTAATAGTAGCTTGTTTATGCTAGCATGCAGGAGTAAAAACAGGTGGCTTGTTAGAGAAACTGAGTGATTTTATGTGACATCATATGAAAGAGGGGACAGAAGATGAGACATAAAATGTAGATCAGGACCAAGTCGTTAAGTACTTTAATGTCATGTTTTTTCCTTTAGGAACAGGTGTAAAGTTCTAAAAGATTTTAAGAAATAGGATCATATAGTTAAATCTTTGTTTTTAGAAAAGCAGTCTTGGTGATAATGTGGAAGACTTTGGCATTATGCCTAGAGGCAAGGTGACTTGGTAAAGTGATATAGTAAAAAGGACAGTTAGAGATAAATTCCTGTAGTGCAACCAGATCATCTGGGTAGAGGGAGATAGATTTGGGACTTACCAGCCCATGTAGTGAAAGCTGCAGGAAATACGCTCCCAGGGACATTTGTAGATTTCTAGAAAAGTAGAAGCTAGGGAAGAACCCTGGGGACGACCAACATTTGAACAGCTGGCAGGGAAAAAGAAAGCAGATTTGAAAGAACCTCCAGAGAAGTAGGAGAACCAGGAAAGACTGGATTTGTGATATAGAAGGTAGGGAGAGAGTTTTTAAGAAGGGAGTTGTTAGTAGCACTCAAATGTCACTTTATAAAGGCTAAAAGTAGTCCTTGGATTTCGCAGGTAGGGCCCTTGTTTCATCAGTGGCTTGAAGGCTATTCAGTAGACTGGTAGGTGTGGAAGCTCACTGGCATTTGTGCAAATGGACATTGTTAAGGAAAAAACTATTCAGTGATACTTGTTAAAGCACAATAAGGAAGACTTTATTCAGGACCACTGAGATAGGTATAGGGACCACTGCAATGGGGTCTTGCAGTAGAGGAAAGAGATTGGGTTCAACTCTGAATACAGCATGGGCAAGGGGGACTCTATAGCCAAGAACTAGTATAGGGGTCCGTGGATGGAAAATTACTAAGAGGAAACATCGAGGGATTCTGGCTAAACTGACCTAACAGTATGTTTGCTGGAGATAGGCCAGGGTGTTCAGATATCACCTGGGGTATGGTAGAGGATGAGGAACCTGATTAGATATCTAGGATAATCCCTATTAAAGATGATCAGATATTGAGGATGGGGCTTCTGACTAAACTGACTGTGCAGGGTTCTTTTGCTAAAACTGGATTTAACAAGAAAGTACACAGATGGGCCTAAAAGGTTCAGAAGCCTGACTAAAAGGTTTGGCCAAACATGAGTTGACATTGTTAAAAATATATAGAAATTTGTATGGGCACTGTGGCTCACACCTGTAATCCTAGCACTCTGTGAGGCCAGCGTGGCAGGATTGCTTGAGCTCAGGAATTTGAGATCAGCCTGAGCAAGAGCAAGACCCCTGTCTCAACTAAAAATAGAAAAATTAGAAAATAGAAAAAGTAAGATTGCTGCTATATACTTATAATAGGCCAAAACTCATAAAAAGCCATTCCTCTAATCTCTTTCTTTCACTGTCACTCTTCCTAAAATAATTTTTTTCTATCCTAGAACTCATAAGATGTATTTAAAATATATATTTCAGCACATCCTTATGATCTTCGTATTCATGGATAGAGTTTTCTGACAGTGCAAATATTTCATTTGACCCCTTTGCTCCAAAGCCACTTAATTTTTATGTTTTCTATTAAATTTAGAGTAAATTTTTATTTTCCTTAAAATTAACTACTTAATTTCTAGCTTCTTAGTTTATAACATACTTCCATATACAAGACCTCATATGGCATAAATTCAGGGGAATTACTGGTGTTACATGTTTAGTTAATATAATAATTGCTTGATAGCTTCAATTTTATTATATTTAATGTTAAAGTACATTTTAATAGGTAGTCATATATTCAGCACCTACTACACAAACAAGAATGCAAAACCAGGGCCAGGCACGGTGGGTCATGCCTGTAATCCTAGCACTTTGGGAGGCCGAGGTGGGAAGATTGCTTGAGCTCAGGAGTTCAAGACCAGCCTAAACAAGAGGGTGACCCCATCTGTACTAAAAACAGAAAAATCAGCCGGGCGTAGTAGTGCTCACCTGTAGTCCCAGCTACTCTCAGGAGGCTGAGGCAGAGGGACCATCTGAGCTCAGGAGTTTGGGGTTGCAGTGAGCTATGATGACGTCACTGCACTCTACCGGGGGTGTCAGAGACTGTGTCTCCAAAACAAAAAATATTTTTTTATATGTATTATATGTATATGTAAATGTTAAAACTTTGTAATTCATCACAAATTAGAAATTCAATAGCCATAGGTGAAATTCCCGTAGATTTTTTTGGTGTTCTAAGTTTTTAAACCTAGGAACTTATCTTTGCATTTCTGTTAGTAAAAAAAAAAAACCAATTCTATGGAAAGTTTGTGTGTGTATATGTGTAAATATATATGTGTATAGCTGAATATACAGTTTTTACTATGTCCAAAGTATATGAATGAGAGGCTCTCTGAGGCCTGCTTAATGTAGGAATGACTGATTATTATTTTACATTTGGCCAAAACTAAAATTTTTATCATAGGTCTTATAATATTCAACAAATGGATTCAATGTTTTAGTATCCATCCTGACACACACTCAGCTTTTAAAGAAGGGCTATAGGAACTTATAAACCCAGGTAACAAAAAAAAATGAAATACTGTGGTAAAATATTAATCTTTTTGCAGTAGGTATATGTTTTGTGAATTGTCAAATTCTATTGCTTAATTTTATATTATGTTAGCCACTTCCTTTCTATTTTTTTTTTTATTTTATTTTATTTTTTTTGAGACAGAGCCTCACTCTGTTGTCCTGGCTAGAGTAAGTGCTGTGGCGTCAGCCTAGCTCACAGCAACCTCACACTCCTGGGCTCAAGCGATCCTCCTGCCTCAACCTCCCGAGTAGCTGGGACTACAGGCACGAGCCACCATGCCTGGCTAATTTTTTCTATATATTTTTAGTTGTCCGGATAATTTCTATTTTTTTTTTTTTTTTTGAGACTGAGTCTCACTCGCTTGCCTGGGGTGAGTGCCGTGGCGTCAGCCTAGCTCTCACAGCAACCTCAAACTCCTGGCCTCAAGCAATCCTACTGTCTCAGCCTCCCGAGTAGCTAGGACTACAGGCATGTGCCACCATGCCCGGCTAGTTTTTTCTATATATTTTTAGTTGTCCAATTAATTTCTTTCTATTTTTAATAGAGACAGGGTCTCGCTCTTGCTCAGGCTGGTCTCGAACTCCTGAGCTCAGAAGGATCCACCTGCCTCGGCGTCCCAGAGTGCTAGGATTACAGGCGTGAGCCACCGCGCCTGGCTTACTTACTTTCTATTTATATAATTTTATAATAGTTTCCTAGTTTTGCATTCTTTTTTTTTTTCTGAGACAGCGTCTGGCTCTGTTGCCCAGGCTAGAGTGCAGTGCACTAGCTCACTGCAACCCCAAACTCCGGGACTCAGGTGGTCCTTCTGCCTCAGCCTTCTGAGAGTAGCTGGGACTACAGGCGAGCACTACTACGCCTGGCTGATTTTTCTATTTTTAGTACAGACGGGGTCTCACTCTTGCCTAGGCTGATCTTGAACTCGTGAGCTCAAGCAATCCTCCTGCCTGGGCCTCTCAAAGTGCTAGGATTACAGGCGTGACTCACTGTGCCTGGCCCTAGTTTTGCATTCTTGTTTGTGTAGTAGGTGCTGAATATATGACTACCTATTAAAATGTACTTTCAGCATTAAGTATAATAAAATTGAAGCTATCAAGCAGTTATTATATTAACATGTAATAATTATTATTTTAACATCTAATAATTCCCCTGAGTTTATACCTTATAAAATGAGGTCTTATATGTAGAAGTATGTTATGAACTAGGAAGCTAGAAATTAAGTAGAGGAGAAATATTAGACATTTACTCTAAATTTAATAGAAAACATAAAATTAAGTGGCTTTGGAGGAAAGAGGTCAAAAAATATTTGCACTGTCAGAAACCTCTTATCCATGAATATGAAGATCATAAGGATGTGCTGAAATATGTATTTTAAATACATCTTATGAGTTCTAGTATAGAAAAACTTATTTTAGGAAGGGGGATAGTGGAAGAAAGAGATTACAGGAATGGATTTTTATGAGTTTTGGCCAACTGTAAGTATATAGCAGCAATCTTACTTTTAAAAAATGTATCATTTTATTAGCATATACTGTAGTTCTGAGCCTTAGTACTCTTTACTTACACAATGTTTTTCTATTGTAAAGCATGTATGTCAAAACCCAGAATCTGCACTGTCACTTCCTTATTGTAAACTCGGCTCTGCTACTAACATAACATACCTGAAACAGAATATAAGTTTCTCAGGGTCTTGAAAAACAGTTTGAGAATGAAAAAAAAAAAAAAAAATTAAGGTAGGAAAATTTTCTAAGTTATTACTATTCTTTTAAAGTTCATGTCAATATTTTCAACATAATTTTCAAAAAACTATGAAGTGAATTTCTATATCAACAGAAAATTCCAAAAATTGCTTATGTTTTTTGGCATAGCATCTAAATTAGCTCAAAGTAAGTACTCAAAAATTGTAATTTTAGCGAATAGTAGAGATCACTCGTATTTGAACCAATTTACATACTTTACTAAACTTTAGAATTGAATATGATTTATATAAAGACATATCTATTAACGATCTCAAATTTTGCTTGCTGTTTTAGATTCAAATAAAATCATTATAAATCTAAAACAGTATTCAGATGTGAGAAGTAAAACCAGGATGTTTTAGTGGCCTGTCTCTTTTCACTGTGTTCAGAGGGAATGGTTTGAACTTGAGCTACAGCTTTAATTGCATGTATACTACATACAGGTATCTTGTTTAAAAAGAGAAGTGAAATAAAATGAACTAGTGAAATTTGTCATTATTCTAATAAGAGTACTTTGACTAAAAGAACAAAATTTTGTAATTGCTGTGTTGATTAAATATTTAAATGCAACATTCTTAGTAATGTTTTTATATAAAATACCTTTTGATATCAATTTTATAACTTATACTTTTTATGTTTACATAATGCTTTAAAATAAGATCAGTGTCTTTTTTTCTTTTTCACATAAATGTATAAATAAATTGGCAAAATCAGTCATTGTTAGACATTGTCCTTATCTCTGTTGTCACATTTGCTACTGTATTGTAGTTTTTTCTTGTCTATTAGCCTTAATTCCTTAAAGTCTGGAGACTGTCCTATTTGCTTCTGTGTTCATTGTTGTAAGTTTAGTTAATATTGAATAGGTTTTAACAGTTAGGTTTTATATTTTCTCTTTAGATCTCTTAGATAGTGGTTTTGTCTATTCTATTTTACTTGAACTGTACCTTCATCTATAGAGGATTTTATCTTCCATATTGTGTGTTCCTTTAAATTGAGCACTGTGAATTCTGAGTGTATATAGTTATTTATATCATTTGAGTAGTTAACTCTTTAGTAATGTTTAAACTCATTTATATTTTTAATTATACTGATGGTATAAAGAGTAAAGGAAATTTATTACTGTGTTTAAACATTTAACAACACAAGCAATTTAATTTATGTAGGCTTCTTATGTCCTTCCAGTCAATGTGTATTTTGAGGGAAATTCTTTTCTTCCTTGAAACTCTAGTTTTAGATCTAAGATATCTATGGCTTTTTGACTCATTAAAATTTCATTTCTAGATGTGAATTCCTAAAAAATATGCACAGTATTTTATAGATTTCAGAGTGTTGTTCATCAACTTAGCCGACATTGCTATGTGCTAAGCATAGTTACAGGTAAACAAAAGTCTCTGTCCCCATGGATCTGACATTTTAGTGTGGAATGTACCATCATCCATCTTTTGGATTTACCTCAGCCTATTTAGGACTTCTTATTTATTGACAGCGAATCCAACGTAGTTCATTTGTCCTGTAAATTTACTATGCAAAAGCAATACTTTCGTATGTCCCCGAAGTATTCTGGTAGATTACTAGCATTTGGTGAAATCTATCCATAGCTCCTTCAATTTTATAAATTTAAGTCATTTATGTACCTTTGTAACCTTGTTCTTTTATGACAGGTAAACTTTCAGTTAAATTATTTTTAAAAGTCATCAGGGAACTTTTTAGATGAGTCCTTCAATGATTTAGTTTTAGTGGCTATTCTTTTTATTTTCTCCCTACTGAAACTCACCTTTCTACTTTACTTAGTATGCATTTTTTTTTCCCTCGAGACTGGGTTTTGTTCTGTTGTCTGCGCCAGAGTGAGTGGCGTCATTATAGCTCACTGCAACCGCAAACTCCTGGGCTCAAAGGGATCCTCCTGCCTCAGTCTCTGGAGTAGCTGGGACTATAGGTACGATCCACCATGCCCAGCTAATTTTTCTATTTTTTGTAGAGACAGGATCTCTGTTTATTGCCCCAGCTGGTCTTAAACTCCTGGCCTCAAGCAATCTTCCTGCCTTGGCCTCCCAAAGTGCTAGAATTAAAAGTGTGGCCTTTAGTATGCATTTTAATAGAACTTTTCAAACTTCTGTTTGGACACTATACTTTCCTGGTTCTTAATTTTCTGACTTTGACATCTCCATCTTTGCATTATCTGTAGTTGCCACAAAGACATTGTCTTTATCCTTTCACTTGTACTCTCCTGATTCTCTCTCAAAATTTACATATTTACAGTCTTAAATTATAACTTACAAACACTTTATTTCAAAATTTGTGTCCTTTTCATGAATTTCTTAACCATTTTTAGTTTGTTTTTACTTTTTTAAAGTGTACACTATATTGGTTTTTAGTATATTAACAAAATTGTGCATCCATTACCACTATCTAATTCCAGAACATTTTCATCACTCCAGTAAGAAATCCTGTATGCATTAGCAGTCACTTCCCATTTCCTCTTTCCTGCAGACCCTGGTAAGCACTAATCTACTTTCTGTCTCTATAGATTTGCCTATCTGGACATTTTGAATAAATGAAATCATATAACTTGGTCTTTTGTGTTTAACTTCTTTCATTTAGCATTTTCAAGTTTCCTCCAAATTGTAACATGTATCAGTACTTCATTCCTTTTATTACCAAATAATATTCCGTTGTAGAGATATTTCGCATTTTATTTATCTTTTCATTAGTTGATGAACGTTTGGGTTGTTTCTATTTTCTGCTTTTGGCTATTGTGGATAATGCTGCAATGAATGTTCGTGTACAGGTTTTTATGCAAACATGTGTTTTAGTTCACTTGGGTATATACCTGAGAGTGGAATTGCTGGATCATATGGTAACTCCATGTTTAACATTTTAAGGAACTGCCAAACTGTTTTCCAAAGTGGCCGTACCATTTTACATTCCCACCAGCAATAGATGAGGGTTCAATTTCTCCACTTCCTGATCAATACTTGTTATTGTCAGTCTTTTTTATTGTAGCCATCACATTGGTATGGGTGGTATCTCATGATTTTTATTTGCATTTTCCTAATGACTAATAATGTTGAGCGTATTTTCATGCCTTTACTGGCCATTTGTATATCTTTTTTGGAGAAATACCTATTCATATCCATTTAAAAAATTGGAGTTTTTTAAATTGTTGAGTTGTATATTTAGAATACAATTCCTGTATTAGATAAATGATTTACAAATATTTTCTTTCATTCTGTGAGTTGTCTTGATGGTGTCTTTTTTGTTTTTTGTAGTAAAATATATATAACAAAATTTACCATATGTACATTTTTTTAGGAGACAAGGTCTTTCTCTTGCCCGGGCTGGAGTGCAGTGGCCTGATTATAGCTAACTGTAGCCTTGAACTCTTGGGTTCAGGTGATCCCCCTGCCTCAGCCTCCCAAGTAGCTAGGACTACAGGCTCATGTCTCTACACCTGCCTATTTTTACTTTTTGTAGAGCTGGGATCTTGCCTAGGCTGGTCTTGAACTCCTGGCCTCAAGTGATCCTTCCGCCTCAGCCTCCCAAAGTGCTGGAATTACATACATAAACCACTACACCCAGCTCATTAGAACAATTTTAAGTGTGCAATTCAGTGGCATTAAGTACATTCACAGTATTGTGCAACGAGCATCACCATTTATTTCTAGAACTTTTTCATCATCCCAAACAGAAACTCTGTACCCATTAAACAATAACTCTTCCTCCTCCCCTCCCACAGCCCCTGGTAACCTCTTTTCTACTTTATGTATCTATGACTTTGCCTATTCTAGGTGGCTTAAATATGTAGAATCATACAATATGTGTCCTGATGGTATTTTTTAAAGCATAAAAACTTTAATTTTGACAAGTCCAATTTATCTTTTTTTTTTTTTCTGTCCTTTTTGAGACAGGGTCTCACTCTATTGCCTGAGCTAGAGTACCGTGGCATCATCCTAGCTCACTGCAACCTCAAACTCCTGGGCTCAACCAATCCTCCTGCCTCAGCCTCCTGAGTAGCTGGGACTACTGGCACATGCCACCAATGCCCAGTTAATTTTTGTATTTTTTGTAGAGGTGAGCTCTCACCCAGGCTGGTCTCAAATTGCTGGCCTCAAGTGATCCTCTTATTTCAGCCTCCCAAAAGTGCTAGAATTATAGGAATGAGCTACTATGCCTGGCCTCTCTATTTGTATTTTTATAAATAACTTTTAATGATTTAAAAAATTGTAGTTTATTTTGTCACTATGCTTTTGGCGTCATTTCTAAGAAGACATTGCCCAATTTAAAGTCATGAAAGATTTATTTTAGCCATTTTTAGTACTTTCTTGCTTGACTCTCCCGTCTATATTTAAAACATTTACCTGGCCAGGCCTGGTAGATCATGCCTGTAATCCCAGCACTTTGGGAGGCCGACATGGGAGGATTGCTGGATGCCAGGAGTTCAAGATCAGTCTGGGCAACATAGTGAAACCCTGTGTCTACAAAATAATAATAATTAAAAAAAATTAGCTGGGTGTGGTGGTATGCACCTGTAGTCCTAGCTCCTTGGGAGGCTGAGGTGGGTGTATCGCTTGAGTCCAGGAGTTTGACATTATAGTGAGCTATGAATGGGTCACTATACTCCAGCCTGGATGACAGAGCAAGACCCTGTCTCTTAAAAAAAAAAACAAAACTGCCAATATAACTATCAAAGCTTTCATGGGAAGGATTTTCTACTCTCATGTTCTACTCTGTTTTTTTTTAAAGATCAGAGTAGTAGTTTTCAAACTTTAGAGTCTCCTGTGATGTTTACTAAAACAAAATTCCTCAGATGATTTTTGAACATGTGTAATAAACTTCTAGGAAACTTGGCATTACGTGGTTGATAGAGTGTGGAATTAAATAGGATGTTAAAAAAATTAGCTGGGCATCTTGGCCTTGAACTTTGGGTTCAAGCTAGCTCGAGAGGCAGAGACCCAGAAATTTGAGGCTACAGTTAGCTATGATCGTGCTACTGCACTCCAGCCTTGGTGACAGAGCAAGACCTTGTCTCTCAAAAAGAAAAAACAAGCTCTAGCATAGTGATTAAGAGCGTGGGTCTTGGAGCCCAATTACCTGTGTGTGAATCCTGGCTGTGTCACTTCTTAGCTGTATGATTTTGAGCAAGTCATTTGCTTCATTTCCTCCCTTACAGCATTGTTGCAAGGATTAAACAGGCTATATCTGTGAAACATTTAGAATATCTGTGACTATGTGTATAACTTAGAATACAACTTAGAATATCTGTGAAGCACTTAGAACAGTTTGACAATAGTAATCATCATAGAAGTGTTAGCTCTTATTTTACCCTTTAACTCTGTCATGTCATTTCTAGGCATATAATCTAAGAACATTATCAGAGATGTTATATAAAGATGTATGTATAACAATTTCATCACAGAAACTAATTGCAAACAATCTACCATATATAGTGAGTAGACATATGGCTGAATAATGAATTTGTGAAATATCCTATAGCCATTAAGTCACATTGTCAACAAAACTTAATGCTATGGGAAAATATAAGTGAAATGTAGGTGCCATGGAATGATACAAATGAAAAAGTCAAATATACATCTATTTGTAGGGTATGTCTCTAAAATTTAAGAAAAATATACCAGGCAGGGAAATGAAATCTTAGTCTTGTAATGCAGCGGTCCCCAACCTTTTTGGCATCAGGGGCTGGTTTTGTGAAAAACAATTTTTCCATTGAAGGAGCGGGGTTGGGGGAAGGGGAGCTCAGGTGGTGATGCAAGCAATAGGGAGCACCTCATCTCGCCAGCTCCTGCCTTGCGGCCCTGGGCAGGGGGGTAGGGGGACGGGGAAGTGGGGTGTGGTGAGGGTTGGAGCTCTGCAGCTGGATCCCTAACTGGCTGAGGACCAGTAGTTGGGGACCACAGTTGTAATGCTTTTAAAGAAATACATTAAACTCTTGCCAGTGGTTATTCTTCGAAGCTGGGAGGGGTTATTTTAATTTTCTTCTGTACATTATTATATTCTCCTGATTTCTTTTTTTTTTTTTTTTTAATATGAAAGGGGGAGTGAGGAGAGAGGTTCAATTTCCTTTTTTTTGAGACAGAGTCCCACTCCGTTGCCCCAGCTGGAGTCCAGTGGTGTCATCATAGCTCACTGCAGCCTCAAACTCCTGGGCTCAAGCCATCCCCCTGCTTCAGCCTCCCGAGTAGCTGGGACTACAGGTGTGTGCCACAATGCTGGCTAATTTTTCTATTTTCAGAAGAGACAGGGTCTCACTCTTGCTCAGGCTGGTCTCAAACTCCTGAACTCAAAGGGATCCTCCAGTCTTGGCCTCCCAGAGTGCTAGGATTACAGGTGTGAGCCACCCTGTTCAGCCCTGATTTCAACAATATGTATTTCATACTTAAGGAAAACAAAATAAAGTATTTTTGAAAAAGATCAAATAGGGTGAATAGCCTCATAATGTGACTAGAAAACCCGAGTCCTAGTACTAATTCTGCTATTAAATAGTTATGAACATTGAATGAATTTTATCTCTTTTTGCTCATCTGAGAAATGAGGCGTTGGACTAAAATAAAAAAGACAGTATAGTATTATAGATTGAAAAGAGCTGGGAGGTCAGGAGTGGGGAGTTAGGGACTACAGCTGTGGAGATCACTGCGTGAGTTCATATATTGGTTTCACCTCTTATTACCTGGATGATTTTTGGCAAGAAATTTAGCTTCTCTGTACCTTAGTTTTCTTGTTTATAAAGTGGGAATAATAATAATACCTCACAGGTTTGTGAGAATTAAACAAGTTAATATATGTAAAGGACTTAATATAGGGCATGGCGCGTGGTAAGGACTAAATAAAAGTTATTTTTACTGGTCTATAAAATCCTTTCTAATGTAGCCATTTATTGCCAACAATTTTTTTGGCCAAGTGGGAGGTTCTTAAGTTTGTCATTTGAAAGTTTAGCTAATTTTTTATTTAGATATTTCAAGATTGTGGAGGCTATCAATTTGTGAAATAGAATATTTTGGACTTTGAACTTGCCCTCCTCGCCCCCAGATTTGTTTACTTGTCTTGTGTTCTTGTACAGGCAGCTTCTTTGGGGCCCTAAGCTATCTCGTCGATAAGGGTATTTTGTAGACCTTTTCAGCACTAAAAATCTCATATTTGATTTTCTAGAGTCTTGCTCTTTTTGCTCTGAAGTTAACGTTATGTGCCCCTTGATCTATCTGTAATTAAGTTACAGGGCTGTTTGGTTGTACCTATTTTTCTTCAACTAATGTTTCTATTTTAAATTTAGGAAATGGCATAAAACCCAAGAGAATATTATAGCTCAATTAACTAGCCCATTCTAGAAAGAGCTAACATTATAACATAAACTCAGCTAGAAGTTGGTAAAGCATGACCTCTAGTTTAACTCAGTTGATGTATAGATGCTATTTAATTCTGGAAAAAGAATGTATCCAATGCTATTAAGAGATAAATCTGAGTATGTGAAAATCACTTTCAGCGTTAGCAACCATATTCACATACCAAACTCATTTTTGCAACCCTGAACAAAGACTGAAGAAATAGATTACTTTTGTAATATTATATCATTTTCTTTCACTGACTATATGAGATAACTAATTAAGTCTTCAGTGAATAGTGACTCAGCTATTGCATTGTTTTGGAAATTTTTGTCTGTGAGCAAGTCACTCTGTGGTGCCTTAGTTTATAGTGGCAATCTTAAGAAAAATGATTATATTTTTTTCTCTACAGTGATAAGAATGAAAATTGTATTTTAATACATTTATTCTTAGATCTACTGAAGCTCTCCCCACCTCTGCATTAGGCAGCTGCAGAGGCAGCCCAAAACAGGGGTCATTATTTCTGTCTCAGAGTATAAGTTAGCAGAGCGTATGGCAGGAGTTTTCCACTGTTAAGGGATATAATTTGTTACTTATAACAGTTGTTAGAGGATATTCTCTGCTAATTTTAATAACTGTTATTCATTAGACATATCTAGCTAACCTCCATCACAGGAGAGAGTGTGTGTCTTCCTGGCTTGACAGTTAGGTAAAGCCATCCCAGTACAGCTTTGTGACCTAATGACAGAGGGGAAAACTCTTGCCTTAGGGATTGGATTTTTTTTTTTTTTTTTTTTTGGGATGAGTTGTTCGTGTAAGTATAAATGTGGAGGAATTACTACCGTACATGTCACATATATTATCTTCCCAGAGATTTAGCTCAATGCCTCCAAGTTCCCGAAGTATGTACTGTTTGTATCTCTTGCTACTTGGGTCCTATTAATTACATAACGTTTATATTTCTCTCTACATGTTTTTCTTTCTGACTGTAAGAATTTATAAGCTTTTCCTTTAAAAATTTTGAACTGTCTTTTTGTATTTGCTGGGTTTTTTCAGTTAAAATTTCCATTTTTTAATATGTAAGAGACTGATAACATGTTTGCTTCTTGGGAGGGAGATTGGGAAGCTGTGGGACATTGGGAAGATGTATTTGTCACTGCACCACTGGACCTTTGGAACTCATTAAATTGTTTCTAACTTTTTAAGCTGAATTTTATAGTATAGCATAAATACATTCACAAGCTTTTTTTTTTTTTTTGGTTTGGTGTATGGGTTTTCTCTTAACAAATTTAAGAATACAGAGTTTGTTGAAGTTGACCGTGAATGGCTCATTGAAGGCAATAATAATAAATTTACAGTCTCCTTCAGAATGATCTACTTAAACTTGATCCACTGATTTGCACCACAGACTTCAAAATGTGGTAGATGTGATGGCCTAATTCTTCCAACGGTTGTTCAAGATCAGCTGTGGCAAACTAGGCCACATTCTCAATTTCTTTCCTCTACATCACTTTCTCTTAGTTCTTCAACACTGGCAAGATTGTTGTTACTGTTCTATCTTTGGGAAGCGTAATAGTGGGTCACTCTTCTTACTTAAATTTCTTCTTGTATATGACTGACTCGTACTCTCGTACTCATACTGATCCCTCATACTGTGATAATGGTAAGTTTGCAGTTCCATCAGTATGGTCCCCTTTCCAGATCTAAAATAGGCAAACTTTGTTGCCTCTTGGACATATAGAACATCCATTCTATCTGCCCTTAGCCCAGGAACAAAAATCACCTCTCTTATAGTAATCAGTGCTGGCTGTTGCTCTCTTAGCATATATTCTCAGTCCATATTAGTTTTATTCTCATAGGTGAAAATATGAGGCAATTTCCACAAAGCTGCTATATTGTGGGCTTCAAATGTAAGTCAGTCGAATCTCTTCTATTATTCTCACAGGCCAGACCAATACCAGCTCCCAGGGGACCTGACCTCCAACAATGCCATTGCCTCTGTAGAAGTTCTTGGCATACACTTATATTGATCCTACTTTTCCTTTAGCACAACCTCCTCTTTGTCCTGTAAGCTCTGCAAGAATTTCTGGGACAGAAAGTCCATGAGTAAAGCTAAAGCCATGAGCCCAGTAGTCTGTGATGAGATGATTTGTGGGATTTATCCCAGTCTCACTGCCCCCACCCCCGCCAAATCTCCTAACATCACACAAGTGACAGAAATGCAAATAATTCTGTTTATACAGCTGATCTGCCTTTGATTCCATTTGGCAAACAGTCTGTATCATCCTATGGTATTTGAATGTGTCTTCATTGGTTAGCACTATTGTGACCAGAGAGCCTTTTACCAACCAATGAAGGTCACATTTCTTAATTTCAAATTTGCATCATTTGCAAAATTATAGGATGCCATCAGCACTCTCCTAGCTGGCTTCTGGGTGAGCCGAGCACACAGAGTGAAAAGGAGGTGCACATTTTCTTCTTCAGTGCAGGTAATTGCAGTGGGGATGATGTCATACTCTGCACTGGACAGTAGGCCCTTTTTTAAGAGTGCATACTATTCATGAGTGGGCTATGATTTTATCCATTCTTGCATTGTTGAGTATCTACCATCTTTTTTGTTTTTCAAAAACTGTTGTGTATAGGCCGGGTGTGGTAGCTCACGCCTGGAATCCTAGTGCTCTGGGAGGCCGAGGCAGGAGGATTGCTGCTTGAGCTCAGGAGTTCGAGACCAACCTGAGCAAGAGCGAGACCCCGT